>OY757047.1:1800000-2011591 GCA_963582015.1 Xanthorhoe designata
CGTGTCTCATCATAATGTTGTTTAGCTTCCCTCTGACACTGAGGGGAGCTAAACTGTATTGTACATGCAAAATCATTAGTCAACATTAATTATTTACTGCCACAAGCACGGCATTTCCCTTGTGTCTTCTGGTAAAACATAGCTTCGGATTAAACAAGAAATAATAGATTTAGGCCCGAGTTTACATTTAAACAGAATCTTAGAAATGTATAAATTAAAGTACCTACCTTGCTCAATATTTTGTAATACTTTTGTGGTTTCTGTAACTATGAATGATTGTGATACATAGGTTATTTTTATATTTCATTGTGGGTTATTTTTAATAGCATTTAGACGTGCCTTGTATAGCTAGGAAAAGAAACAATTGAGAGTTATTTTTACAATAAAAATTTGTTATTTCAGAATTATTATTTTTTATTTATCGATTTGTGCAATTATTTCGAACCTGTTTGTCGAGTTCTATCACAGAAACTTAAATTCAATATTTGTTTATTCAGAATATCATTTATACCACTTTGAAAAGAAAATGTCAACAGTATCTGAGGATGTTGTCGTGGGCCTACAATGATCTGAAAATATGATTTTATATAATTTCTCATAAATAAGTACAATTTATTCCTCAACTCGTGTTTACTTGTCATGCCACGTCATCACCGTGATAGATAACCTAATCAATCATAAGGAAACTAATCAATAACACCTCACAGTACCAGGGCGGCATACGTCGATAGGATGTGGATGAATAGTGCTCCATTAATCACGCCGTCACGCGTCCACGTGCCAGGGACTGTATTGGTTAGAGCACTCGTGTTCATAAAACGCGCTCAAGTGTAATTGTGACCGAAACTTTGAGTCATTACTTATCTTTAGAAATCTGTCGATAAATAGATGCTAACCCTTTCTCTGCTCAGTCATGAGTTAACAATAAATTAGTAATTTACGTGCAAACACTTTGCATATACTTTTTTTTGGGGTAAACGTGGCTTAGAGTGGAGAACGCGTTTCCGTAAGCGAAGTGAATCCGCTCCCCAAGCTAAATGGAGCGATGACTTGCGTGCTCTGGCTGATAAGGATTGGATGGGGAATATCGAAGATACATAGTGCTGAGTGGCGTACTTTGTTAGAGACCGTGGACATGATCAGGTTGTTTAGAATGATGATGTACAAATCAAATACGTTATGCATTTTTTTGATATACCTACTTACGTAAATATAAGCCGCCGCCTAAGCTGAGAGATAAAGTGCTGAAAAGACTCCTAGTAGTACTCAGCAGTTTTTAACCGACTTTAAATAAGGAGGAGTTATGCTGTACGTTTTTTATGTATGTTCAGGTTCACCGATCACTTCGATTTTCATTAGACCGATTTTGAAAAGTATTTGTTCGAAAGAGTATTATTCTCCCGAGGTAGCAATTGAGAATCATTGCAGTAACGACCAGAAATGCAACTCGACAGCGCAGGAGATTGTTTTCTTACAAAATTTAAGTCAGTTTTATAAAAAAACAATATTTTTTCACTTGTTTGTCATCATGTCATTATCATTGCTCTACTTTCACAGAATATGTGTGAAATGAGCCCTAATTACAGCCCTAAATTCCGACGCGCTCTTAATTAAAGGGAAAGAGTAATTCCCTTGATTGCATTCACGTTTTTGTATGAAATTTCAACCCTCTTTCCTAGTACAAACAAACATTATTTAATCTATATATAAGTAGAAAACATTAGTGTAGTTCTTAAAATACAAGGGATTCGAAAAAACCAAACTAGGCTTACAGAAATATCCCTCAACTTTGTATAAATAAATAAACGAAATAAAAACGCCCAAGATTGTTTACTAGCTCAGTGATCACTCGGAACCGACTTCAAACGTATTTATTTATTTTAAATTCGCAGATACAAATGCTAGTTATAATACAGTTCGTGGAACTTACACTTGAGCATTTTGTGTATTCTTATCAAAGTGAGTACGTACCACAGATAAAATAACACCATACTAGTAATAGAAGTAATACTAGTAGTACGTAGTTATGAAAATCTTTTTGTACACCTAGGTACCCACTTCTGAGTATAGGCCTTCTTGTTCTTCCATCACTTGTACCACACCATTAACAAAGTAAATTACAAAGACATCGAAAGAAAAGATACATGCTTGAAATACAAGCAGTGTCTCAATTTAGTTTTCATATTTGCCTCATCGTCTTATTTAATTGAATATATCGCAAACAATTCGACGCGATGTTTGATACTTTAATTTTAGTTTTACGATATTTATTTACAGAAACTAAACTACTACATATTTACATAACTGTACAAAATACAATTAGAACCAGTTGAGCCACCTAAGGATCGTTACAAACGATCTATAGGTAGCTCAACTGATCCAAACCACTGCCAGACGGAAGCGTGCCCAAGACACTGGCAGCATTGCCGCGCTGAATGGCAATGCTGATCTTTTGAGCCAAATAAGTAAATATTAAGTGCCAGCCCTCGGATCACGCGTCGCTTTGACCAAACGCCCCGATAGAATTTTAAAAACGCGATTGGCCCCGGTACCCCACGGACCCAGGGTCTCAAGCCTTAAAATGGGTTATATAGTTGATGATAATGAGACAAACACATCTGCAATAACAATCATTTTTTTTCTGGTGAGCTGAGACGAAAACTGAACCTAGTTTACCTACAATACGGTTTGTTTCGTCAAAGTACCTAATCTCAGGACAAGAAACTAGTGGAGTGTTCTTGGAACTAGTTATAGTTTGCGGTCGAGCCCGTCAAAGTCACCGCAACTAAGTACTTCCAAGATGAATGGGACAGACCCTAACTATAGAGAGTTGATAAATTGTGACAAGTAAATAGATTGGACACTCTTTGCCAGACAACATTATGTTAAGGTCTTTATCTTGTTAATTTTACAATTACTTTTACTTGCTAGCCAGTCAAACAAAGTAAGGCGAGTCAGCCTTACTTTGTTTGACTGGCTTCCCACTGAAGCTTGACTATTTAGATTGTTAGGGATTGCTTTAAAAAAAAAGCTAGGCTCACACCAGGTTCTTGCCTGACTCTTTCCCTGGTGTAGGGAGTCGCGTTAGATCAGGCATTAGAATCACCTAGCATGTAAGACGAAACTGAAGTGATCCTTGAGGTCCTACCACAATAAATAATTTTTCTTTCTTTTTCTTGCTTTCTTTCAGGCATCCGAACCGAACATACTTCGCGATATACATATTTTACAAGCGTGTATGTTTAACTTCTTCCAGCTGAAATTTGGCACACCATTTGATTCGTATCGGAATAATCATCTACATACAAACAAGTATACGGTGCAAATGTAGTATAAAGTCAGCGAGCTGGAATAAAAATGGAGCTGTTTGAATAATTTCTTAGAAAAAAGTCTGATCGAGTTGGTTCAGAATAACAATACATTTCAAAACATCTCTCCCTATAAAAATACAATTGAATGTGAACGTTTAAATAACTGATGTTATTTTAGTATAACATTGTTCTGTCTGATAATGTTACCTTCTCGATACAGTTTTCATTGTTTCTTTGTTTTAGATGTTAATTACGCCTTCCCTGAGGGCAATTGTGGTCTAATCAACGTCCACGTGAAAAGCTTTGGCCAAACTGACGCCAAAAATTACAAAACCAGCTAGTTTCATGCTCTAACTTACAATAAATACTAGCTAAAATTAACAGTATGAAGATGACAGGATGAAGATGATGATGAAAATTAACAGTTCCCGAAAATAAAAAGACTGCATTTAGACCATGGATATAATATGAGCGTACGGACAAAACCATTTTGAACCAAAATCAAAATCAAAATCAAAACACCGTGCTCTAGGATTCTTATGGTTCCTACACACTATGCCACAGCGGCAGTCAACAAGCCCGGCGGCCCGGTGGCTTACGTAGAAGCTTTTACAACGCTGAACCTAAAAAGGCAAATAATTTAAAATGCTTATTTATTGTACATGAATTCAATTGTAAAAAGGGCTTAGTTACTCTAGTGTCGTTATTTGGTCAGTAAACTTTGTCCATAGCCGCCCCTTTTTTCGGCCTTTACTTTAAAGATATTTTTATCAGGCGTAGACGACAATGATTATAACTTTTAAATTATTAAACGTTCTAATTTATGATTTTCTTCAAGACACAATATAAAAAACGGTCTTTAAAGAATTTCGAATATAAGATCAGAGTTATTTTTGATATTCTTTTCAGTCTGTTTATCGTTTAGCTGACTTTAGCTAGTTACGCGTGTGTGGTCAAGTCGCGTCGGTTTTGACACAGCCGAAGCTGTCATCGACAGCCCTATGTTGCAAGGAACAGAGCGGTTCAAAAGCTGTGCGCACTCAACTGTTTAATTGCAAACGATAATAAGTACATTGTTTATACTGAGGTTTAATAAGTATCCCTTGCGAGTACCTACTGAAGTTGAAGAGACTTCAAGATATTCTCAATGAACAGTTTGAGATATTTTACAGTATTTAATATAGACTATATTATCCATTTTTTTGAGTTTAATAAAATATAATGATTCCTGAGTAAAAGGATGGTCCAAGGAGAGCATGTCACAACTATAGTTAAATTTGTAAATAAATTAAATTAATAAATAACTAAAAACCAATGGTATTGAATAAAAGTAGCGACTTTTATTTAGCATACGGTCCCACCTGATGTTTCTCGCAACCATTTATGAAACTAGTATCTTTGAGAAGAACTACTTAATTAAATTAAAAAAAAATTATATCAGGTACTTAGGTACTTATATGAGATTGATGAACTTTTCACAAATCATTCACAAAGGTGTTTCTCATTCATGGCAATTTTTAGCTCTCTGGGATTTTTTTTGCAAGTGTAGATTGTATTTTATCTGGGCTATAAAGTACATAGTTTAGGATATACTTATAAAGAACCTGATAGACATACAGACACAAATCGTCTGCTTAACACATAGCCCTCCGTTTGCTTTGCGTAGTCGGACCAAAACAAACAATTTAGCAAACATCAGATTTGATTCTAGGCAAATCTATTTACAGATTACTATTTACGTTTTGTCGATAACAGGCTTTGAAAAGCTGGAACAAGACGTAGGCCTGAAAGTGAAGAATCTAGATTGTACGACGTGTGGAACTGACTTAACCACCGAGTTCTTAACAATTGTTGTAAAAAAAAAAATTAAATATGATCACGACTGTATCCCGGGAGCGGTAGACATTTCTTTCAGATCATTAGGCAATTTTTAGATCTTTTCGAAGATGTCTAAGGGGGTAGTCAGAGGTATGTCCAAATACGTACATATTTGGTACATGCCCACTTTTTGCAGAAGTTAACTTTCCATACGTGGACAGGTTGCAAGCCCATCGACGCTATTAGAGAGCTAACTGGTTTCCTCACGATGTTTTCCTTCACCGTGTAAAAGAGATGAATAAGTGTGTAAAAGAGATGAATGTAGAGATAAAACAAAACAGAAAATAATCATATTGATTTCATTTAGTCTACTATAGGCAAGAAAATTATGATACCTAAAGTCTTATTAAATTATCTACACATAAATCTTATTTACTATGTCTTATAACACTCATTTAGAGATAAAATTCATGAACTTTATAGCTTGACATTTCTGTACACTACCTACTCTATGCCAGAGCTACAGGTCGCCAGTTCGTAGCCAGCTACGCCGTAGCACGGACGCTACGCCGCGGTGCTTCGTTCTACGAGAATCAAATCGAAATATTCTCAACTTGTTCTTTTCATGATTAATTTCCTTGTTTAGTCAAATTAACGTTACTTTGAATTCTCAAGGTAAGTCTTTGAGCCTATTAACTAGTACATTTAACAATTTATAAGAATTTTCGAATTTTCGGAATTTTCGGAAATGTTCGGATGTTTTCATGTTTTGGATTATATTTAGGTGAATTAGTTTAAATGAATTAATATATTATATATAATGTATTATAATATATTATACACATAATAGCGCTCTGCTAGAACTAATTTATACAAAGGTCAAGACCATTTTTTCAAATCATTTTAAGATAATGCAAATAATTTCCTAATTCATTTTATCAACTAAAAACCTGTAACTGTAAAGTATTTTGGATAAAAGCTCGCTTAAAAGTATAGTGAACTTTATAAAGGTTATAATATGGTACAATATGTATTTCTGTGGTAAACATTACATGCGTCGTACCTGAGGCTTTGTTGACCTTTTCTAAACTTAACTCAGTCACCAGTCTCTGGGTTACTTTACAAAACTCATTATAAGGCCTCGGTGAAAGCTTTCAGGCTAAAGTAACCAAATTGGCCATTAGCTTATTTAAACATAAATACTTATATGATTAACCGACCCGACACACATTGTTCTGTAACTGTTGAGTTCATACAAAAAACATTTTTTTTCTTTAAACCCTAACAGCATAAACAAGGTGCCTATGTGCACTATGCCTATGTGTTAATCAAGGATATAAGCTTTCCTGGTACTTACCAAATTTCATTCAAATCCGTCCAGCCGTTTGAGCGTGAAGGAGTAACAAACGACACACACACACACACCTTTAAAATATTAGTGTGATGATTTTATATTTTATATTAGTGATATTTTTACGTGAGTAATTTCTCGTGTGTTATTTAGAAAATCTAGCAAAAGTCACGGCAGTTTTGAAAAAGAAACACCCTGTAGGTACGTCATATCGATATTACGTCGAACTGATAATAGGACGTAAGCTTAGGTAGGTATATGTGGTCGAACAGCTATTTAACCCCAACGCGATATAGTCATATCGCGATTTAGTCTTAAAGCGATCAGAGGGCCTAGCCAACCGGCATTCGCTATGAAGCGATTCGATTTCTATCATCGCTACACCTTTGATTTGACCTTTCTGATCGCTCGAGTTTTCGTCATCGAATGTCAATTCCTATACATTTTTTTTAGTTTCTAATCGAAAGCGATTGTCGAAATGTCACATGGCTAGGGCCTCTGGTCATATCTGCTGCCTAGTCGAATAGAGATGTAGTCGTTAAGCTCCTAACCCATGGTATCTACTATATTTCACTTTTATAAAGTGATTCTACCCGTGGACTTTTTGACGGGAATTTGAGATGTCATGTTGTCTTTTTGTTTTATTTTAGAAAACTTGTGTTTTAGCTAATGTTAATGTGTAATAATGGTGGATTATTAACTGTTGAGTGTTCGTGAACGTACATAAGTGTGGGCAAATGAAACAAAACTGGATATCATTGCATTTCGAGTTTTCTCGAAAAGTCCATGTAATGCTTCAGTAAAAACTTACATCTTTACTGACGCTGACTATGACTTTGACTTGACTTGACTAACTTGAATTATAATGACATGGTAGTGGCTAAATGCGTGGCAAAAGCCGGCGAAGCCAAAATAAAGAAGAAGAAGATTCTACCCGTGGAAAAATTACGTTAAAGGCCATATTATAATAAAGAAACTCATTAATAACCATTAAACCGCGGGGCTCCGCTAGTATAATATAAATTGGATATTATTTTGTCATACGTCTACAGAAAATATCCTGTGATCGTTTCTTTGAACTTCACATTATTTTGTTTTGAGAAGAAATTGGAAGAATTTCGGCGAATTCCGATAATGATTTTGTTTCGGTACATTGATAAATAAACTGTGGAGAAATAACACAAGCATTACATTGCTTAGCTTGGGACTAGATGAGGCTGTGTGGAATATCCAAGGATATTTATTTAAATTGACTTCCGCATTCCTTGGCCGTTAATTATTCAAATTTGTTTTGTGTGTCTGCTGATCTTCCGAACAATTTTTCTGCTGAAAATGGAACCCACCACTCATATTTATATAGGTACCTACTAGATATTACTGAGCATTCACCAGCTACCAAGCCGATAGAGTATTTTGGTTAAAACTCATAACTTTGTCCGTATGCTGATTATCACACCTTCGCTATTCATGTATTCCTGGTCCCGCGCGCCGCTTGAATACTGTACACATCATTAGGCTCAGTTCATCACTAATTCTCTGTTTAATCCTAAAGCTGTTTTCACACATATTGTTAGTATGTTTATGAAGATTAGATGCAAAGTAGATTGTACTTTACAACTGACCTAGATGAACATAATTAACGATGAATGTGACCGTACCGCTGTTCTGATTCGGGTGAATTACTCTATTAGGTACGTATTAAATTTTGAAAATACGACACGAATTTATGCAAAATCAAAATCAAATTGTATTTATTCAGTACGATCGTTTATAGACCACTTTGACATGTCACGTTCTTAAAACTAGGTGATTCTATGTGATTTTTACCCTACATATATACATACATATATATACATTCTGACTTCCGAGGATTTGGCTATGTTTCAAAAACCACGAAAATTAAACTTCAGCCACATCCGACTTGTCATGTTTGTAAATAAACTGTCATTCCTAGAATTGAATTCCGTTGTTTTTTTTCACGAGTTGATACTAATTTATATTGCAGGGAGTGGTCAAACATCCCCAATAGTTGAGAAATATGTATAAAACTCAACCGAGAGAATGATAGTTTTAGGTATAAGTATTGAAAGCTTGTTTACAACCATAGCACATCGAATTTGGCTGAAGTATAAAACTTATAATAGTTTAACATATAAAATGAAATATACATCATATATTAATAGTAGTTTTAGGGTTTTTGAATAGGAAAAAACTTACCAAAACCTCAAGCAAAGTAAAGGCAGACTACATTTAGAAGGTAATTAGAGCAGGTCTGGGTAATTACCCGTCATTATAGCATCCATTACGCGCCTTCTAAATAAGCTTTTAACTTTATGGTTGGTTTCCATCATAGTTAGTTCTTTTTTCATTAGAAAATGATAAAGTTCAACTAACTGTGGAAAATCAAATAGTAGGTACATAATTGATAAACTTTTGATGTGCTTTTTAGACTAATATTCGCTTTGAGACAAATATTTGCGGTTCGTTCGTTCGTTCGAAATTCAAATATTCATCAAAATAGGTCACATTATGTCATCAAAACTTTCCATCATTATTGAAACTTTTTATAACTTTTCAGCAGGCAACAGTAACCAAAGAATGAAAAAAAAACTTTACGATGTTTTCTTATGTAATTCCTATAATATTTTTTAATTTCTACTCTAAAGCGATTGTAGAAATGTAACTATGTAACATGGCTAGGGCAGCAGAAGTATTCTCAGAGAAGCATCACTCATCATGAACAATGAAATTGTCATGAAATCTAAACAAATGAACTGTCCCTACCCAACCCTTCTCGGAGACAAGACTTGTCAACCTTTTGATAAGCGACGAGTGTGTTCAGCAAAAATAAAATGGAATGGATTCAATCATAAGTTTTAAGAAGATTATATTTTATTTTATAAATAATATGAAGATAATATAGTAAAATCTTGACCTAAAAGAACCCGAACTGCGCCTCGCGGTGTTACCCGCGGTGAATAGTTCCAGTTCCCGTGGGAATACCGGGAAAAAGTAGCCTATGTTTCCAGGATATAAGCTATCCTGGTACCAAATTTCATTCAAATTTGTCCAGCCGTTTGAGCGTGAAGGAGTAACAAACATTGGCATACACAAACTCAAACTTTCACCTTTAAGTGTAGTGTGAGTTTATTGGCAAGGGTAGTCTTCGAAATCTTTGTTCGTAAAATATCCGTTGCAAAATAATACTTATCACGTTATGAATAAGGATTGTATACAAAATAATATAGCTTTGGAATCATCTCTGTTTCATAAAGAAATTTCCCCATTCATACATTATTACGAGTACAAATACCTGTTTATTTGGCATTGTATTGACACAATGGATCGGGGGAGTCATCGAAAAAGGCTTTTATTTATTCTGATTCAATATAGGACGATCTCTGTGGCGCAGTGGGTGAAGGCCCGCTTGAGACGCAGAGGTTTCGGGTTCGATCCCCGCCGAGGCACAAAATCTGAAAATATTTGTTCCGGGTTTGGGTGTTTTTTTATCTATAATGTATGCATTTACAAAAAAAGTATAAGAGTAATATATCAGTCATCTGGTTACCATAAAACAATCAGTTGCTTAGCTTGGGACTAGATGACGCTGTGTGAAATGTCGTAACTGGTTATGAAGGGGAAAAAATTGATGTTTTGTAATCAGTTACGAAATAAGACTTTTTTTGCCATCTACATAACTAAAACCTCCTGGTCATTGTATCGTCTCCTGGTACTTTCGTAATAAGTAATAACGATAAGTACATTATTCATAAAAGCTTGCCGGTTTGAGGTAGGTACTATTAAAAACCTAAACATTATATAAGACATAGACTACCTCTAATTAAAGTAAAATGTATCTAGAATATTGTTATGGCTCACAAAAATATTATATCTAGCTCGAAAAATATTTTCACAAATTGTTTTGTTGTAAAAAACTTTTACATAAATGTAGGTTGTTTTCGGAAAGGTACACCAAAAGCCTATCATACAAAGTAAAAGCGGCTCTTTGTAAATACAGCCTCCGGCCTAAACCGTCAATGACATACACTACTACTAGACTAGACTCTATCTCGTCGTATTAAAGGTTAAAATCTAACGGACCACCATACTCAGGAGACTCATACTTCATAACATGGCGTTAGACTGTATCCCCCTGTAATAGAGGCTAGAATTGAATGGTCTGAACTTGAGGGCTTGAGTCAAAGATTTAATATTCATTTTTCTGAGCACTTTCTAGACGCTTGAGAATGCATTTTGTATTCGAGAGGCTAGAATGGAGTCCTGAAATAAAATTCTAAGGTACCTTACTTTACACACATTCTAGGCCGTTGATGGACTTGTAAAGCAATTCAGACAAATTCAATATTAACGTCTCTCTTGCGATTTAATCATATTTGAGTTTGTTCGTGTACCTATCGATACAAACGCACTGCGACTGCGCTTTCGAATAAAGCAAATGTATATAGCAAATATCAAGTTCCAGTTGCTTGAACTAGAAAACTAGACACAGTAGTTTAGAAAATTGCAGAGCTTTGCGGAAATTACTTTCGTGAGCTGCCTATTGCTTGTTATTGCACGAATCAGCTATAGTAATTTGAAAACCATCTGATTATATTTTATAAATGAATATTACTTAGGATTTATTAGACACAATTTTAATTATAATTTCGGTTAATGCTCATAAGTTTAAAACGAACATAAATAGATAGTTTATGACCTGGAATAACACATAGGCTACTTTTTAGCCAGTTAGATACCAATGAAAGCCGCGGATGAGTAAGCTTGTAATATAATACCCTACCATTGCCGTTTTGTCCATACAAAAGTGTATAAAATATGGATTTTTTTATATTTTAAATGAAATATGAAGGATCGTCTATGGTTACAGCTCTGTGTTTATAATTAACAAATGGTGATGCCCTTTCGTGGGACCTTGTCGGACACAAATGAAAAATAATTATGAAGTATAATATTTGTGTGTATTATGATAGCTTTGGGTGTTGTGTAAGGGATGAGAGTTCCGTGTTTAAAATGTAATTAATTAGCATTTAAAATAATTATCCATTTTTTCTATAGGTATAATTAAAAATATGAATATTTGTTGGTCTGTCTGTCATATTCAATTAAGCATTCCTGAAAAATCAAAAACTGTTATGTTTTACTCATTATCGATTATTATTAAAGCAATTTGTTTGATAACTAAACTATTGAACCCTGAAACAATCGTAAAATAGGTACCTACATAAAAATAACAAATTGTTAAAAAAATATACCTACGCCTAATTTTTTCAAATACCTACAAGTAATAAATCAAATTGATAAATTGTTGTAAAACAACACAATCATTAGACGTTCAGAAAAAACGCTAATCTGAAATCGCCAGAGTTGAATTTCCAGAAGTCATAACAATGAACGGCCAAAGAAATTGCCTGAGACTTTTTGCCTTATTCTTTTATTGAAAATTTATTACAAAAAGAATTTTCAGTAACAGATTCCACTCGGTATTACCGTCCAAGCTAATTAAAACGGGAACAATAGATGAAGTTACAAAAGTGTAATATTGAATGAAGCCTTTTGTCAAGTACTTTGTTCCAGTGAAGTCAATTTAAATATCTACATTTATTAGCTTTCGTTGGTCAAAATAAAAAAAACTATAATTGATTTATGAATAAATTTTGGAATTTGTCTAGCTAGAAGATTATAAGATTTTGTCCGAAAACAGGTAGAATTTGTATCAAACAATCCTCACAAGTAGGTATTTTTAGAAATATAACATATAGGTACCTACCCCTACAAAATACGATCGTTCATTTAATAATTATTTTGACTACTCTTCAACACATATGTTTCAATAATTTTGAATGCCTGAACGTTTTAAACAATGTACCTATAAGTATTTCCAAGAATACAGTTGTGATTCTGTTTCATCCAAAACCTATGTTTACAATTCAATGAGCTCAATTAACTAACTAATAAAGTGGTCGCGTGAATGTCTTACGTCGGGCACCCATTCAACAGTTCAATTCAATCATGGAAAACAAAATATACAAAAAAATCTTACCTACTTTGTTACTATTTAACAAGACCACCCTTGAGACGGGCAACATAAACGACCCTTTTTCACAACATTTTATACGACTTTCTTAAAGAGGTTGCTTTAAGGAAAACAGTTTGTCCGACGGAAACTAATAGACACAATTTATCTCAAAATGATGGAGTACCTACCCACGTGGTGTCTGTATGCGTCAAACTAGTAAATGTTCGCCTTCTTAAATGCGTCATGACATGAAGCTATCGAAACGCTAGTTTCCAGTGATCTTCATAGGTACTACAGTATTGTTTCAAGTGCTGGTTAATAAACATGTTTTAAAACTTAAAACTTAAATTTCTTGGAGCGCGAAGTGGATACGCGGCTTAAATGAACATTGATTTGACGTTGTGCTCAGATGTCGGAGGTGAGGGCCAGGGTGCAGCAGAACGACCTGCTACTCCACGAGGCCGTCATCAAGAACGAGCCCGATGCGGTCAGAGAGGCGCTGCAGCGGCCCACCGATATCAACTGCAGGAATAATGTGAGTTGTTATATTATTTTACACGACCTCTGTAGCCCGCCTGAGACGCAGTGGTTGCGGGTTCGATCCCCGCCACGGGACAAATGTTTGTATGTTCTGCAGATATTTGTTCCGTCATCAGGTTACGAACGATGTTGTTTGGATAAGTCAAAGTCGTCTCTCCACGCGTCTGCCGCATCCTTTCCTGTCCCATGGGACAACTCTGTGGTGGTTCGTTGCCCGCAATACATTCGGCATGTGGCTTGGCTGACATGGACCGTCCAACCTACCACCTACCACCAATCAAATTTGTATGCTATTTATAATTTCCGGGAAGCAAGTTAAATATATTTAAAAACATGATTACAAGCCCCGTGTATAATTCTGTTTGTTTCGGCTGGATTCACTCTCCTCCTCGGGAGAGGGGATTAACAAACATCTTACGGGGAACTGCAATTATACCCGCCTTAAGAAATTACTTTGGTATTACGTAACTTTTTAAAGACAATGTAACAAAGAAATCCTTTATATTTATGGGTATCTTACATTTAACTAGGTACCTACTTATCTAAACAATTAAAGAATGACCCACTGAATAAATAAAAGATCAAGTTTGATATAGCAAGCAAAAAAGATACGTTATGACTAGCTCTATAAAAGTTGTCGATTCTTTATTTCTTGAACATTAGAAATGAAGCTTTTATATTTGCACTAAATTGAGTTCCTAACGAAAATGATCAAGGTACATGTAAGTCTATGAAGGTGACATGGAAATTTTTATGATATTACTTAAGTACCTACCATGTGGTAATATCATAAAAATACCATGTCACGATGAACCAAAAACAATAATTTTTAACAAATTAGGCACCTACTTTAAGGTAAAATTATTTTTTAAATATCCTATTTCAATTTCAAACTTAAACTTACGATCACATTTATATCTTTTCACAAAATAAGTAAGTACCTAGGCAGCTAGGGCATTGATTATTCTAAAGTGATCCAAGAACCCTGGCTAAAGTTAAGTGACCCATAATTTTCTATTCACCTCTCGAAGACGTGAAGCATAATAACACGCCAAAGATAGAACTCGCGCGACATTGCACTTTGCCCAACGGCCCATAATACCCATTTTTCCATTACCTACTTTACTTTTCATCTAGAATACTAAGTAACACTTTAAGCTAAAAATAAAGTGACTCAACAATTATTATGTTATGAAAAGTAAGGGTCTTGCTAAAAGGTTTTTGGTGTGAATGAGCTGCGTTACGTTGTAGAATGTATTTCTATTCGATCGAAAGTTCAGAACCCCTGTGCCTGTCAATGAAAATTAGACTGTCGTAAGTGTCGTGACACATCTGTGGAATGTACGGTGCCGAAAGTTCAGCGGCTGATATTCAGGCGTAAAAGTCTTCTTTTTACGCGACGAACTAACGGCTGATGTATAGGGAACTTGAAAAACACTGCGAGTGTATTCAATATTTTGGATACAAAGAACCAAGCTTGTTGATGGTGAAAACCTTAGGTACTGCTGTTTTGTTCAAGTATGGCCGAGCACCGATCCACTGGGCAGCGAGCCGAGGCAACGTGGAGATCATCAATCTGCTGATAGACGCCAAGTGTGACATCGAAGCCGCTGATAAGGTAAATAACCCCGATTCTGTATTTACTTGTCACCTTAGCGAGATGTTAGAACATAAGGTAGTTTTTCTTGTCACTGACAACTAAAAGAGATTTATGGTCCTTTGAAATAAGGAAAGCCCCGTATATTTTTTCTACTATCAACTTGGTCAAAAAGTCAACCCTTCGCAAGTAGGTAATTCAATTTTATTAGTACCTAATAAGTAGATTGCTTACAAAAATGGCACGGCGAGTACGATTTAAGGAAAATGTACAAATAGGTAGGTACTTATAATACCTACTTACGTACATGTTTATCAACATCGATATACAGTTAGCAGTAGAAAGCGTTACTTATATAGGTACAAATGTAATATCAGTGTTCAGTGATAAAAGATTGGCTGTTATCACAGTTTTGTTTGCTAGTTGGGACCTAACCATTAAATCGCAGACAAAGCGGAAGGCGCAGCTGGTTTAGAATTAAGTAATTGCTTATCCTGCCACATTTATCCATCGTCATCTTTGTTATAATAATCTCCTTTCAGTCTCAGCTTCTTCCAATCTTCTAACATTCCCTTCATTCAAATTGTTTGTTTGTGCAGTCTTTCGTGCGAGAACATTAAATTAAGGCTGCTTCCATATTTGAGGTATTCCATGCAACGAAAATCCGAGATTGTGTCTGATAACTGTTACGTAACACGGGTGAACATGGCCAAGTCTGATTAAAATGTAACAAGAATGTACTTACCTACGTACGTAGAGGTAGGTAGGTAGGTACATAGTCTAGTTTAGGAACTTCCTTTCGGCCAATTTTCAACCACATTTACTGCGAAATTCAGGGCAATTTGCTAGTCTACCTAATCTGTTCAAGTTGCTCATCACCGGCCAAAATACGATAAGCCAGCTGTAATCCAATAAAAAAATAATTCCGTTTTGCATCCTCATAGGATCTCTTCGAGCCCGTAAATAGAAAACTCATTACTTTTGCACGCGCTGAGCCATTTCTTCCTCATAGAAATAAGTACTCCAAGAAAATGAGATAGTGGTAGGTAGTACCTACTGCTTATTGATAATAACATTTTTTTTTTGAGTTGCTACTCAAACTAGGTACTCTTGATCGCTCGTAATTTATCCAGCGATTCCACTGTTATGGTTTCGCAGGGGAGGTGTGCTGATACTTGCGTAAGGTTCAATTTCTTTAATTTTTTTTTGGTACAGTTTGGCATGCGTCCACTTCTGATGGCTGCATGGCACGGCCACCTGGATGCCGTGAAGGTGCTGGTCAGAGCTGGAGCCTGTCTCGCGGCAACCAATAAGGTAAGACTTGCTTTTCCTCATATTTTTTATTACCTAGTTTTAAGTATTCGAAAGAAATTGAATGCAGTTTTACCGATGTTTTGCCAGAGGTCTTACTTAAAAAATAGGCGCTATTTTACAGCAGGGTTACCCCATAAAGGGTTGCAAACACGCAAGTAAACCCGCGCGGTTCTACTAGTATTTCATAAAACCACAATTCAAACCAAAACAAATCTTTAAAATAATATTCGGTAGGTATTGTTTCAACCTTCAACCGCTTCGCTAATTAAATTATTCAGCTTGGTGCGAATTATTGGACTGTTTCCAATAGTTCATTATAAATGTGGACAACTATGAACTCTATTGTTAAGACTAGGTACTGGTTTGTTTTCAGGTATAAATATCTCTTTATACACTTTAGTTTATCAAAATACGCCAAAGAATTTATCATTTCGAAAATAAGCGCGTGAAAGCTGGAAGATGAAGAGGCTGGAAGAGGCTTTATCTATAATATAAAGTTATAAAAAATAAAGTTACGCAGGTAAAAGATGTGGGCATGTACCAAATATGTATTTGGGCATACCTTTGACTACCCCCGTGTGTAACAACACACCCGTGTGCAGCTGTTCGGTCGGCTAAATAGGTAACATTGCATGTTAAAAAACTTTTAATGACCAAAGCGGAGATACCTTAGTAAGGTAAGGCATAAAGGTAGGTACTCATTCCGTTCAATTTTCCCCGTGAACAGTTCAGTCAGAGTACCTATTTATTTTTTCAACGGAAAATAATTGTTTTTATCCAATTTACGTGAGATGGGTAGGTTTACGATTTCAATTATAAAACACGTGATTCTGCTCTGATGTTGGAGGCCACGTGGATAAACATTTCGTTGATTTATCGCCATAGATTTTGTCATTTCAAATATTTACTATGATATCACAAATTCACTATAGGTAGGTACTTATTTGCTTTGCAGGTAATGCATAACTATTTTGTAAAAAAATATTGAAAATGCGATTCTTAAAAATAGGACTAGGTAGCTACCTTACCTGGGCCTTCTACCTAGGTAGAGATACCTACTACTTTCTCTGGAATTCTAGTAATTTTTAGTTTCTGTGAAAGTTATCATACTTCTACCTAACCTACAGCTGTGGTTCATAAGGACATGAAACTATAAACTTTGTAAAAAATTTGCGTTCTGTGGTACGGTAGCTTTCTTGGGCCCTCGCTGAGAGAGATATGAATACACATAGCGACGATGCTTCAAACGGTGTTTCATTATTAAATTTATAGACTTGTCGCCCTGGTGTCGGTATTTTCAGGCCACCGAAAGGCCATAAAGATTGAGTTGATGATGATATAACTAAACAGTACCGAACTAACTATACTTTAAATCCAACAGAAACAGAACGACATCCTGCAATGCGCGTGCGTGAAGGGAGCTCGGAGTGTCGCAGAGTACGCCATCTCTCTGGGCGCGCGCGTTCAGGGCGTGGATGCGGCGGGCGACGCGCCGCTGGGCATGGCAGCACGCGCGGGCCACGCGCCCCTCGCCGACCTTCTGTTAGAGCGAGGAGCATACATCGACGCGGTCAACACGGTATAGTATGACCACCATCACATCCCATGCGGGCTCCACACATTGGAGTGTGTTGGTTCCAACACTTCAATGTGGGGATCGATCTAGGACGGTTATTGGACACAAACGGAGCATTGCCATTGGCCATTCTATTCGTAGCTAATTTTGGAACAAGTTGAAGCCAATGTGTGGTGCCCGCATCACTGTAAGCAAGGCGTGCACGCGGCCCGTGTTTATCATGAGTTCCTGACGGCGAAGACAAACATCGTCAGTAAAATCACTTGCTTATATCCCTGGCTGCATTCAAAGCAATCAGCTTACAAACTGAGCTCGATACAAACTGTAACCTATACGGCAATCTGCCTCGATACGGGAACATTAATCCGAAGCTAACAATACAATGCAGCTTACGCCAGATTTATTGCTGGTTTTCTTTGCCACTTTGGATATGAGCATTGAGTGTAGTTGCCGAAACTTTACAGCCGGAAATCAAATAACTAGGCATTTTTCTTTAAAATTTGTTGTATGAAAATTGTTTAGCAATTTCTACTCGTATTAGTCTATTATTATACCTACCTTTACCTATGCTATTACTGATTTATACGGTTGTCTCCACAATTCAAAAACAAACTGTTTCAAACACATTTAAAACTACGTAGAGGCTGTTGTGGTAGAGGTACCTACCTAAGTCCAAGTCAAACAATATAGGTAAATGTAGGTAATATAATTTTCGATATGAGAAGAAAAAACAAAAAGCGTTCCAAAAGTTTGGTATGACTATCCCGATCCCTGTTCCAGTCTGACAAGAAATGAAAATAACTCTAACATAAACTAAACTACTGATCTTTTGAGCTACATAAGTGCCAGCCCACGGATCACGAATGATGAAATTAAATTAATTTCATTATCAGATGGTTAATACCTATAATGTTGTAAAAGTCGGTCTAAATAGTCCGGCTATTGTAATACGACCCTAGTATTCGCAAGGATTAATATTCTTCCCTCGTTGCTCACGACTTGCCGTAGATTCCAACATAAATCCAGAATCGAAGATTGAAGAGCGCAATTATGTACTTAGTGTACCCAATGTAATGGATTGCTTTTCGATAGAGATGCTTTGCTGTCTGAGATGTGAATGTGATCCGGGAGAAAAATTAACGTATCATACCGCGCTATAAGTACCTATAGGTAGATGCGTAGAGTTACCTACGGAAAGAAGTTTTGCTAAGGTGTTGGTCGAGTTGGGTGTTGTCATATAATTAGGTAGGTATAGTAATCTCTAATTCAGTAAGTACCTACCTACATACCTATAATAAAACTGTAACACGTCGATGTCTGTACATTTGAAATATTAATGAAAAACTAATTTTCATTCGTATTTCATTAATATCTCAAATGTAGGTACATGCTAGGTATGTACCTACATATTACTTCCTATTTTTAAAAACATGGTCCGTCGTCATTATTTATCAGTTTGCTCAACTTCGTATTAACTTAGTGTATATATATAATATTATGTAAGTATGTATATATATATATATATGTAGGTATATGAATACTTATATATTTTATATAAGTAGGTAGGTAGTTTAAGTTTATTTTATTTTATTCTCTTGCTTTAATATTTTATGTATGCCACTGTCTTCACCAGTTAACTTTATCCTGTCCATCCAAAGGTTACCTGGAAGAGATCGCTTTCAGCGATAAGGTCGCCCATTGTTACACTTTTTTTTGTTCTGTGTATCTAAGTTGTGTTGTTTCTTTTATGGTGTACAATAAAGTAATATTCTATTCTATTCTATTCTATTAGGTACTAAGTAAGTATTTCCTGTTTCTTCTTCTGTATTATCTGCGTGTGTGTGTTAAATAAATGTCAATTTATTCTATTCTAAACATATTTCGACAAGATATACCGTACCGGATGCCTACCTGCCGAGGTATGCTATCTATCTAGAGTTCTCGAACAACGTTGCCCTCCATCCAGCCATGCATAGAAATCAAACTGAATTATTCATTCCGTCGAAAACTCAAATTTAGCCCAGCACATGCACGACTGCAGAACAAAATTATTAGAACACATGCTACATCCAATACAGTATAGTTAGGTTGGTTAAATTAATTGGTACGCAACAGCGATGAAACATACCTATGTTATATTTGTTTGACCTAATTCTACAAAAGAATGCCCTAAGGGTTTCTTAGGAGCGTGATAAGATCATTATAAATCACCAGCTAGTTGATTGGCTAACTTGTCGCGAGACTGAAATTTGTCGCAAACGCGAGACTAAACTGTCTTATGTGACAGTAAAACGCGACCAAAACTGTCAGATCTGACAGCAATAACGTTTTACTGACTGTCTTGTCGCGTTTTAGTGTCATATTTGCCCTGATCATCGCGATAGGAAGCGCTCATGGCTAAGCTTGCTAAGACGTTTTTTTATAGATCGTTGAAGTTAAGCAACGTTCTGCTAGCGGACTCTTGGATGGACTTGAATTTACAACTTGGATGTGTGACCGCAAGTGGCATTAACAGCTGAGCGCTTTCGTGCTTCGGAGGGCACGTTAAATTGTCGGTCCCGGCTTTTCAAGTCGTTAAGCCATGACGGAGGCTTGTCGAAGAATGAGCTCACTCACACTTAACCACTTATTCGTTTAAAGTTTCTGACTTGTCTATGGAGTAGGTAATTACCGTACCGGAATGAAGGTTTAAAACATTGTTTTATACTCTGGTTAGGTCTAGTAGGTAAAGTTACCACCGATAAGTGGAGAGATTCTCCTAACGAGTACTTTAATTAAATGAGCGCCGAGGAGGCACCGACTCACGCTTGACACTAATTGAGTTAAATTGGACCTCGGAGCTAATGCCTTTGCACTTCCTCGGTTGAAAGTGTGCCAAGAAAATAAATTAAATATAAATTTTTATAAAGTAAAGACAAAACAAAATACTTACTTACTTAATAAATGAAAAATCTTACGAAAATTTACTTACGACTTTGACGGGATTCGAATCCGCGATGATGCAAGCGATCGCCCTTGAGGTCTTTTTTGTAGAGAATTTTACGATCTACAAACTTTGTTTGAATCATTTTTCGGTAGCTCTCATTGTTTCAAACATATACGCAAAAAACGCAAAATTGTGACCTTTGACCTCAAATAAAAAACAACGCACAAGCGGGATCGATGGGGACTTTTGATTATCATTTGTAATGACGTATTCAAGGACTGCACAAAAATCCAGCTTGTTGGGAATTAATGCAAACTGTAATTCTATTTTGACTGGACTATAAATTCACATTTGACATTATTGTTCGCGTTCTTTTGTCGCGGGACAAAATACCGACAAAAATGGGAACGAAGCACGGACCGCGAGCGAAGCCGTAAAGAATATGAGAATACAATCAACACTCCTGTTTCGCGGGTTGTTCACTGTTTCGCGCACAATCCGCGGGCGAGTGAAGATAGGCTATACATGTAACTAAACTATATAATATATATATATATGAACAGAGACGGCAGAACAAATACCATACGAATGTTTCTGGAACATTAAGTGCGTATATTGGAGATGCGTGGGGTTGAAATGAGAAAACTTTGTACCATAAGGCTCTTAGAAGTTTTGTGTTCATGTAACTCGTAAAATTATACAAGTTATGTAGTGGAAAATAAATCTATGCTTTAACCTGGATCGCCGAGCTGAGACCGGTTATGTATTGTCAGAAAGATGAAATACTTATAAAGAAACTAATAAGAAATTCTACCCCTGGGTAAAAATTGTATGTGTGGAGCGCTATTTGCTTGAAAAACTTTATTCATATTTTTATATTATTATGATACCAGCATGTTCGTAATTCGATTTTGATGTTTTTTAATCCTCGTTCTCGGGTCATCTGGTAGTTTTTTTAATGTTGTAAGACAGTAGTTTTTAGTTGGTTCAAGTTTATTTATTCTTTTTTGTAGGAATCATTGTCAGGAAGACCTGCCAGTTCGTTCCGCTAATTATAAATATCTATGTTCCAAAAGCCTGCATTATTTTCTGAAAATCCTATTCACCAAAAGGGTCGCCCTGCATTTAGTCAGGAATATACAAAAGGTCAACCACTGTCTACTAACAAACAACTCTACTTGAACAAAGACACAGGCGTTCCATAGTCCGACACATCCAATTAATTTTCTGTCAATCCAGTAGATATCGAGCCCAAACAGAGAGGATTATACAACCACTTGCTATTTCAAATTGGCTCGAATAATGCTCAGTTTGCAAAATTAATTAATCCTACTTATATTCAAATGATGGAGGGATGAATGGATGGAAAGATGTTTGTTACTCTTTCACGCAGAAACTACTGAACGGATTTGCCTGAATGAACCTTGAAATATACCTAGTTCAGCAGCATCTTTGTCCATAATAAAAAAAACAAGAAAAAATATAGGCATCAGAAATTAAAATTATGGATATCGGAAGGTTTAGGTACCTACATACATATACCTAGGTATGCTAGAATTCACCATAAAATTGTTAGCATATTTCCCAGCTAAATAAAAATGTACGTACCTACAAAAGCCCAATTTCCACTTTTTCCTCCGAAAAGTGAAGCGAAAACAAAACGATTTCAACGTGAAATTCCAATAAGCTCTGAGCATTCTCAATTAAAGTCCGGTTAGGTGTACTTCAGCTGAAGTGCTACGACGTAGCACTGCTACGGGCTACGAACGCTACGAGCGCTACGACATGATTTTGCAGTTTACCCTAATATAACTAATAGTTGTGCAAAATTTTCTCTGTTTTGTTAGGTGTGGTTTTTGTAATAGCAAGAGCTAACATGAATTATGCATTTAGTGCAAAGAAAACCTTTTGCGGAACTAACGTCCGAGTCTGAAGAGATAGTGGGAGGTTGGAGTATAAAAACTTTCTTATTATCTCACATTCACGTTGCTGGATACAAAAAGGTGATTAACTCATGTTTATTGACATTATTTACAGTCCTTTGTTAGTCTTTGACAAGATTATGTGTCTCCAGTGAGTTGGTTTATATCTTGGTCTTCGAAAATATAATTTCAAGGAATCTCATAACTAGGTAGTCATGAAGGTCCATAAGTATTTGAAATGACTGTAAATTACACTCGAAAGTCACAATGCCCTCATCCCACACAAGTGCCCACACGTATTCCAATCTAGAATTGATAGTTCTGGAGCTAGGTATCTGTGCTGTAAGTAAGTATTCAAAACTGTGTTTCGTAGTAGACATCAAACATTATATGTTGCATTTACCGCCATCATGATCCTATAGAATAAGTCAGATACTTTTTGAGGAAAGTTTTTATAGAAATAACAGTGTAGCCTTATATTATATAGTATATACTATAGGTACGATCATCCTCGTCACGTTCATCCCGTCACGCCTCGTATATAGCGTTAGGGTGATTGTGCACTGCATGGTATTTTACCGTCCGAAATCGGAACTGACCGAAATACGGTATTTTTCAAAACTTGTGCTGGTAGTAGGTACGGTAAGGGATGTTACCATATCTAATGTATTTTTATCTGATGAATATAGTGTGATTATAAAGCAGTGTTCAAGTGGTACTTGCCTGGCTAAAAAGTAGCCTATGTGTTATTCCAGGTCATTAAGTAGGTAGGTACTTCATTCCAAGTTTCAGCAAAATCCGCTAAAAAACTACTGAATTGATTTGACCAAAACTTGGAGTTTATGACGGTATAACATTTTATAGTCCAGGTTTATCCGGGTTATCGCGCGAGCAAAGCCGTGGGCGATAGCTTTTATACCTATTTGTGTGTCTTATCGTATCTTATGATATGAATGAGACGCGTGGTAATGTTACATCAAATCGCGTAATCAGATACTAAAATGCAGTTTGCGTAAAACGTTGCCAGTATTGGCCAGCACCATCACCCCAAACGTGCAATTATGCACAAACGCCTAACAGGCTGTCCATCGGAGTGACGTCACCAACAATGTAGATAGACGCCCACGTAACGTCACTAACGTCGAAATATCATCACGTCCGATGAGGGTATAGGGTTTACGGGACTTTTACAACATAATCATATCGTTTGGTTTCCACACGTTTATTATGAAGGACAAAAAAGTGCCCTGGTATTAACTATAAGGTATATTTATTTATTTAGGCATCGCCAAAAGTACCTACACATTATTAGTTAATATATGATATTTAAGCAGCTGGAAGGGGAAGACCTAAGCGAAAATACTTGGAACAAATTTGGTGACATTTTGCCTATTCCTTCCTATCACCGCTATTGAAGGACAAATGGAACAATTCCGATAAATAGCCTATTGTATTGACGCGAATGTATATTACCTATTAATTGATGAGCTATCTCTGGTGACGTGGACGACTTTTTTTGGACCGCGGCCTGAAGGCCTACGTCATGGCTTAACGACTTACGGCCAGACTCAATAAGCAATCTTTGGTTGTGTCCTTCCATACAAAAAATTACAAATATTTACCCACAGTAAACAGACCAAAGATAGATAATGTCTGCGTCCATTAGTGTGGTGTTCTATTTCTAGTTTCTAACATGTTATTGGAACAGAAAGCTATGCACTCAAACTATTTGAGCACTTAAGTGTGTGCCATAACGCCGAGGAATGAGCGGGAGAGCGAATAATGTTTTTACTCGTGAGTGAGAAGCGCAGAACGATAGACACGCAACATAATTTATAGCGAAAAAACAGTTTTTATTTAATTACAAGTTAATTAAACAAGTAATCGAAAAATTAAAAAACCAGAACTAAATGAATACTTCTAGGCTATTTGTCAAAACATAAAACCAACAAAAATTGCGTTCTGTTCCTGAGATAAATAGCAAACTGTGTGAAAAACATGTATTTTTCAAAAAAATATATGATCGAGAAAACTTTTACCAATCGTGTTTCTAAAAAACCACAACGCAAGATAAAAGTTCAAAGTTTAATTTCTCCAAACATTATAAGGTGGTATCTTTCACGGATTTTGAGATCTAATACGATTCAAACCACATATTTGCTACCTACGGCCTCTTAAAGCCATTATTGCTACGGAATGTAATAAAATATTATAAACAAGTAGCCCTTATAAAATATCTAAGCATGGTCAGGGTCAGAGGCCACTTTAAAAAAACGCTTGGCACATTCATGCTCTTATTTTTATAAATCTTTAATAAAATACTGACTCCCCCCTTAGACATCTTCATAGGATTTGAAAATGCCTAAAAGATGTGTAAGAAATCTCTACCGCTCCCTGGGTGATCATATTTCATTTTATTTTCCTCACTAAAAATCTAGGTAAGTACTCAGTTCAATTAAAATAATTACAGAAAAATAATAATAAATAAATAATAATAAAATAATTATTCCAGAGTTGGCCACTTGCTCATACGAACTTACTTTTTTTTTTTTAATTAAAATAATGGGGTAGGCAGGTTGTCTGAGTTTCAGATGCGTTCCAAACATGATTTATGATACTTAAGTACAATAAATAATCTATACTCGGTTAAATAAATTGTAGGTATTGCCCTTATCCATAAAGGTCGTATCTACACAAAACTCTCATATAAAAGTGTTTGCAAAAAACCTTAAATTTCTAAAATCTTATTGCTCTTACCCTTTAGAGTTTTAGCCCAGGCTTTCTAAAACTGTCCAAGTAAGTATTTACACCAACAGATCAATCTGATCCACAGAAAGGCCGAACAGCACTTCATATGGCATGCGAAGGAGGCCACACCGCCGTAGCCTCCCTCCTCATGTCCCGAGGAGCCTGTAAGGAGGCAAGGGACAACTCCGGCAGAACCCCCTTGCATGTGGCTGCTCTGCATCGCCATACAGAGTTGGTGAGGACTCTGTTGGATGCTGGCTGTTTGGTGGATGCTGTGGACAATGTGAGTAGTCTTACTCTATTTCTCTCATCAATGGTTGATTTGCATGCAAAGGTCATACAGCGGTAGCCTAGCTCATATCTCGAGGAGCCTTTGAGGTGAGGGAGAACACAGGTAGAACTGGAATACCCTTGGATGCCAAAAACTGCCAACAGAGCTCTCCACAACATTTCGACTTATTACTGTACCTACTAGTTTCCTTAACTCCTCGCTATTTACCTATAACAAGTCTAAAAAAAAAACATTGTGGTACTATGGTAGGTACACATCGATCCAATTAAAAATTGCAAATGTACTCCAACGTAACACAAGGACAGGTATAACATTTAATGAATAAAACATCCAGATCTCATTACGATCGCAGGGGATGGTAATAATATTATTGTATCTGTCGTAACTTGCCGAAAATAATTCTTACTGTAATGTAACACGGTTCAAAATTTCAGAACGGCGTGACGGCATTGCAAATGGCTTGTGCCCAAGGCTGTAGAGGCATTGTGGAACATCTGCTTGCATTTGCCGCGAATGTACATGTGCAAAACAATGTAAGTAGCTTTCTGCGAAGTTACAACCGTATCACAGAGCCATAAAGTCTAGTGAAGATGTCGACGTAGCACGAATAAATAAGCCCTCTTGCAACACAACTGTGAATGATGAAATAATTCGTTTATTTCATCTTCAAAAATCAGGCTATTTATAACTTTAAAAGTGATATGAGTGATGTGTGTGAAGTGAGCTTAATGATTCGATTATGCAATATTTGATAGGTCTGCCAGCTGATCTGTATGGGAATAAGAAACTTTCAGTAAAGAGAAATAATAAATACCTACCTACCCCATTAACGAACTATTATCTACCCTTTCCAACTGGAAGCAAAATAACATTAGGCACAGGTACCTACAGGTATCTAAAGTTATTTTGCTCAAATATTTGCCACAAAACTTGTTTCACATTTTTTAACGGTAACTCAGATTTGCATTGTTTTTTTAATTTGGTAAGAATTTATTGATAGCAAAAATAGGCGGAGAACTTGAAAGTGAATGTATTTGATCTGTACTCCATCAGGTCGGTTCATCAGCTCTTCACGCGGCCTGCGCTGCTGATGCGAATGATATAGTGGAGCTGCTCATAGCGCATGGTGCGGATCCAACCCTCACAGACCAGGTAAAGTTTATATAAGCAGGCCGGCTTTAACACTACCATTATATATAGCGCTCTGGGCGGGATTCCCTTATAAGTATGTGATTATATTGCAACACACACAGCTGAGCGCTAGCCGTGCTTCGGAGGGCACGTTAAATTGTCGGTCCTGGCTTTAAGCCATGACGGAGGCCTTTAGGCGGTCTAAAAACTGATAAATATGTGCGCGAGTCCGAGTAGCGCTATTTTTTTATGATAATAAGAATATTATAGGTATTGATATTGGTATCTACAGCTGGAAGCCCAGGGCCAATCGAATAACAAGACTCCATAATAAATACTAAGTAAATACAAGTAAGTATGCCCCAGGAGAAATGTTTACAACAATAATCAAAGTATAAATTTAATTTACTTAATTCACTTCCAAGAAAGAGAAGCCTACGTTATTGAAAACGTAAATTTTAAAGTGCCATAAAGTTTTCGCTGTCCTTGTTACACGAATCTCGTTAGAGCGAGAGAGGCAATAAGTTAAAGTAAATTGTAACTGAGCAGGATTAGAGAATCGGGTAACGGAGGCCGAGGTCCCGCTGAATTATTGAAATGTACGACCTCCGCGCGAGCTCTGCTCTCCTGGTACATGTTTTATAACTGGAGAAGAGATATAAATGTTCTGGAAGTTTTAAAAGTTTTACAGTCTCTATTTTTGTACTGTTACAACTACTAAAACAAAAACATTGAAATGACTGTACTTAGGTTTATAAAAAAACAAGACAAAAAACAAGACCGCAAGTGAAAATCTGAAGTATTTGATTGTTAAATTATTTTTCTGTAAGTAAGTCGTATGTAAATTTTAGTTTCGACTTCCGATCTGCATGTTGTGAGTTATAATTCGGTCTATTTATGTATCCAGTCTAAATTATATAACTTTTAAAATGAGGGTAGGTACCTACATGCTAACCTAAACAAGAACTAATTACGGGAAAACAATGCTGACTTATTAGTATTATTAGTAGCGCAGTTATACAATAAATTGCCATCGGGTATAAAAAGTGTAAGCTCATTTAATGCATTCAAATCTGAACTTGCACAACACATTATGAAATGTTAATTATCATACTAAGGTGCCTACCCACATCTAAAATAATGCATTACGTGAGTACATTTTATGGCTACAACTAAATAGAACTTTCCGAGCGACGACATATAAATTTAACAATTATTGTATTATCTGTTTCTCAAGTAAGTGACTTTTGTGTCTTTTTTGGGAAATAAACATTCTTTAAACCTAAACAAAATGTATTAGAAAAATGTGTCATAACATTTTCGTCATCCTGACCAGTCTCTAATAATTTTACGAATGCATACCCAAAATGAAACTTTCAAACGCTTTCAAAGTAGTCCTTCCCGCTGGGAAATCTACGGATATTTAGAACTTTCCTAGGAGTCGGAACAAGTTCAGCTCATCCATTTGTCGAGTACTACATCTAGTACAACCACCATCAAATGCAAATTAACAGAGTACTCATAGCCTTATTTTCTTGTCACTCGATTGTCAATATAACTTTATGTTAGTTTTGCAAGTCACACGTCAATATGGTTGAGTGAAACTGCAAATTTACGTTTTGGTATTAAAGTTATGAAAATACTGAAGTTCAAGGCTTCGATCGCGTATAACAAGACGTAGGTGGGTAAGGCCGCCAAAATTGTCAATTATATCACAAAAGTAACACAACAGGTTTTGTGTTACCGTTACACAAATGTAACCCAAAAGTAACACATATTTTGAGTAAAGGTGATTTCATAATGGTTAAATAAATAACCTAAAATAATGCAAGATAAACTTTTCTTTTTTACTGTACCCTTAGGCAGAAAAACGCAAAAATACTGCCTATATTTTACTAAGGACAAAATAGCTTTTTAATTTTTCTCGATCTTTGTCGTTCTGGGACAGTTAACGGAATTAAAATAAAAATGTACAGTTACTAATGCACATAAATAGAATAATTATAATATTATTTCAATAGAAGAAAACAATTGGCCGCTGGATAACGTTAGTAAAACAAACTTAACTAATTCGATGCTCAAGAGCCTTTTGTAACAGTTTAACTGAACACTTGGAAGGTTTTCAATATTAAAATGTAAGTACTGCGTTTGTCATACCTACAAAATCACACATTACACATTACTTTCAAAAATCAGTCCAAATACCACTATGTTTGCGGCTTTATATATCTACTGTGTTACGTAACACATACATTTGTGTTACAATAATAAAAAAGTGACATAAATGTAATACAAATGCAACACAAAAGCGAAATTTTTCAAACAATTATAGGTCATATCTCGGTTATTTATTATAATTAGGCCGTAATGGGCGATTTTAGGTATACTTTTGACCTCATTGCTAAATAATTTAATACAATAACATTCAAAAATCTGTTTCTTACCTAAAAAATCACAAATAAAACTTTTTTTATGAACACAACCGCAAAAAGTGACGCGCACTTTATGTTCCTTCACTGGCGAAATAAAAGAGCTGGATTTTTTTTTTCAATTGTTTGGATGACAGTGTTGCCGTATTAATACTGTGGTTTGCACTTTGGTAGTTTAAATAGTAGCTTTGGGATAAAAACGTGTCACACAAAAAAAAACGTAACACAAAAGCAAGAGACATTTTTTATTTAAATTATTAATAAAAAATGTTATTTTAAGGATTTTTGCAAAAATATTATTAATATAGCAGAGGTCTATCATCTATTTCTTCGACGGTATACCTATAATTCAGGTATACTCAACAATTTATTGAATATTTTAACCATAAGAAACTGCAACAAAAAACGACAAAAAGTCACACAAAAAAATTGACAATTTTGGCGGCCTTACCCAGGTATATGTACCTACCTACTTACTAACATTTATGATATTATAACAATACATTATTTTATTTATTTACCTACTTATAGATGTAGGTGTGTTTATCTCCAATCCCTTTAAAAGTCAAAATAGCAGCATTATACGAGTATATTAAAATCACAAAAACCATCGCACATTGTTAAATTTAATAAGGAGGAAAAAGTCCTGACTCGCGAAACTTGTAGGTACCTACTCTGCTATAATTTACATAGGTCAGTAAACTTGAGTTAAAATAATAGGTAGTATTTAGGTTCTATAATAATCAAGGCCACTACCTTCAATATTTGGTAGGATTGAGGGCAGGAAAATGGAGATTGTGATGATTCTGATATAGAGGAATAAGGCCTATCTACCTTACCTAATGTGAGATCTAGATTTTGTGACTGTTAACATATTCCGTGCTCTACCTCTGTCCTCAGCGGTCAGCCCCTGGATTGTGTAACTTATCTCGGATTGTATCCAAAAATCACAGTAAATCGCGAAAATAACTGTCTGATTTATTAGTAAGTAACTTACTTAATTACTGTCATATTTGACAGTTGTTTTCGCGATTTACTGTGATTTTTGCTTTGATACAACTTGGATACAAATACAATCCGAGACAAATTACACAATCAGGGGGCAGTTCAATCACCCGAGCCGAGCGACATGTGCGTCGCGGTCTACTCATATCATCTACATTAAAAAGTTCCACTGATACCTTAACCATTGACATCAAGCTCCCTTCAATTCCAGTGGGCGCAATCCCCAATGAGTGTGGCGGGTGGCTCAGCAAACGTGGAGACACCTCCAGAAGGGTTCCGCCGCGCCGCCCGCGGGTCCTTCTCCGCTATCTTGGATCTCCTGACTGCTACCACCAACGTGGATCATCATCAGGTCAGTAATCATAGTCCTTTTAAGGAGCAAACACATTTAATTATGAGCTTGTGGAGACAAAGTTTAAAGGCTGCATGAAAACTTGACTCTAATTTATACCTGGGGCCAACAATTTTACGAGCAACACAAAGGTAATTATGTACTTACACACAGAGACAGAAGAAAGAAATATGTAAGTACTTACCTATTTATTCTACTCGTACCTACCTCATGACTTTTTGAGCTAAGTAGGTACCTAGTAGGTACCTACCTAATCTACGGTACCCAACTAAGTATATCTAAGCTTGTTTATCTCTAAATGGTAATAAATGAACTGTAAAATCTAGTTAGGAAATCGTTTCAGTGGCCAAATCCCGTCCAAATTGAATTAAACGGCACGAGTACATTAATAACTTCGTCTCGTCCATAGCACTCTGTTTGCGCAATCGGTTAAAACAAAAGCATTTTGAGCATAATCTCATTAGCGCAGCTCGCAACCACTAACCGATCAATTGGACAAATGGACGTTTTATTTTGGGGAGATGCTATGGTTTGGATAACGAGATTTTCAATATTCTATCCAAAAATGAACGGAATGCTTTATAAATGTTGAAGAGAACTTGCTGCTATGATTTCACAGTTTTGTAACAGGGTATGAACTAGATCAGCCATACTCAAAGTGTGCTCCGCGGAGCACTAGAGCTCCGCAAAGGCCCTGTAGGGGCTCCGCGAAAGAACGAGAAAAAAATCCACCTCTCCTATCAACAGCAGTTCGTCTTCTATCAAACCTGATATCAACCAGTTGATGAAAAATAAGAAACAGTTTTATACCTCCCGTTAGATTAATTAATAAATAAATAATGCACATTACATAAACACAGTTTTTGTTTATTTTAGGGTTCTGTCAAATATTTCTCTTTAAAAAGGGTGCCGCCGTCACTAAAAAAGTTGATAAATACGTTGACCTAAAATGATGATGATTTTAACAAGTCCCAATTTTTTTCAGTTCCGATTTTCGTCCTGAAAAAAAAACCAAACAATATTCAGAAACCTGAACATTGGAGAATTATAGATAAATAGCCTTTGAGAAATAATTACTTAAGGCAAATTCGGCATGGGTAGGTACTTAGGTACCTACTTACTTACCTAAGTATATTTACCTCATTTAGAAGATTATCTAAAAGAGCGGTGGTGTGAAACTATCAAGAAAGACTTGGACATATACGGCTAGTTCGTTCATGGACTTTAGAGTAGCCTTTAGGCTGACTTGTTTGGTTTGGTCAAGTAGGAAAAATCCACTTTTCTCTCCGTAGTATTATTTTAGGCGAAACGTAAGAAAAGGGATTTCTAAGAAGGTATTTTATACAATGTTATTTCAAGGCTTTTCTTCGTTATTTCACAAACAAGCGAAAGTAGGTACATATATGTATAAGTCGCGCCACGTAAAAAGAGCGCTGGCTGACAAGCTGCGCAGAGTCGATTTTTAGGTCCGATTGGTGGTGTGGACTGCGGCGCGGGGTGAAGGGGTAACGCTGTCATTGATTCGGCGCATGCTATTGGTTCGTCAGCAGTCCTTAGCTTCCCGCGCTGTCATTACGTCAAATTCGTTCGCAAAATATCATCGCGTACAAAAGTTTTCGCTTACGAAATGGTTTAGGGTCAGGTGTCCAACGTTGAAACAGTGGTACACAGTGAAACTTTGCGAAATTTCTGAAATGTGACGTTACCAGATCTTGCAGTTTATCGCATAAGGAGCCCCCCTCGAACCTCATGCTATATCCCAGGTTGCGTCGTTTGCGCGAAAGAAGATTTTTTGCGGAGCTTTTTTCAATTTTTTTACAAAAAAGTACCTACGATTTTTCTGCTTTCTTTCAAGATTTTACATTTAGTTATGCTAGCATATCTCATATTTCTCAGGATTACCTACCATCGGACATATTTCATAGATTAACGTGGACTATAACATTTTAGTAAAATGGTGCAATGTAGTAAAAATAAAATAAGATTACTAAAGATACCCTTGGTAGTCAACAATGAAACAAATGCACAGTGGACACAGTGAAACAGTATTTTATATAGTAACCTACTAGGTTACTATTAGAGTCTAATTAACTAGTTCCTTATGGATACCATACTATTCTCATGTTGTTATTTTGTTGTAATGAAGTATTATTTTTAGAATTCTTATAAAAAAAAATATAATAACTACCTAATGATTTTCATTATGTAAAGAATTTTTTTTGCACATAACTAATTCCTTTGGTCATTTACCTATTTTATGTAATTTGGAAAGTCTGATAGCGTATTAACTTTGAATAAAACCTTTTTTTATTAAATACAATCAATTTTTGACATTAATATAACAATGATGGAAACATCCGGTACAAATTAATACGTTTCATTGTTCAATTTATGGTGTTTCATTGTGTACACGGTCGTGTACACAGTGAAACATTTCTAATTTTTTAGTTTTTATTTTTTTATGGCCTGTGTATACATAAATTGAAAAAACTATAAATGACATCCAATACTCAAATAAATAACCTGTTATACCTGTAAAAAATTAGATTCATATCGGTAGAAACGAAAGATCTATGAGACTTTGAATTTTTGGTGTTTCAACGTTGGACACCTGACCCTACATAGAAAAATCTGAAAAATTATTTATGACGTAGGTATATAGTTTTATGAAGAGAGAATGCCGTTGATGATAATAAAATAATGTATCAACAATACCTGAATTTTGTAGGTTAGTACTTACTTATTTAAATTTATCAATTAACACTGACTAAAACATGTTTTTAATAATAATTCCATATATTCATCTAAGTAATTTATTTATTTTATTCATGAAAGGCAGTGACATAAATGTTGAAATGAGTAAAATATTTATAACACACATAATATTTATTGTCAACAGTTGATCTGACAAAAGTAGTCAGATCAACTGTTGACAATAAAAAATAGGTGTTAAAACTGTGTATAATTACTAGCCTGCCCGAGCCGGCCGCCCAGCTACAATACCTACTACCTACATTGTGATTAGTACTTTCGTGCGCGAGTGTAGCCATGCGCAAACATACCCCCTCCACTTTTTTCCAGCGCTCTTTTTACGTGGCGCGGACTATACTTAGGTACCTAAGTAAATAGTTATCTGGGAATAATACTAGTTTTAACAAACAGAACGTGCTGTATAACAAATTGGTTGTTTTTCCAATCAACTAACTGATCCCATGCGAGGGGAAAATGGAAAAATATATGTGATCGCGATATCTATTTATACTCACAAAGGAACACGTAGAGCGTATGTAGAGAAAGTGATTATATTTCACTAGCGTACGATTTTATGCAGCTTTAGGTATTTTTATAAAGTTAACTAACTATAGGTACCTAGGTACTTACCTACTACAGGTAGTACATAACCTTACTATCTTTTTATATCATCATCATCTTCGGTTGATGATTTAGGTACTATACCTACCCACTGCTAAGTGTAGCCTACCTCTCCAATACGTCACTCTCGGTCCCTTGCCAGCCCTCGTCCATTCTCTACCAACCAGCAACACGCTGATGATATCGTCCGACCAACGTCATTTTGAATAAGCTCCCACGAAATATGATCAACACATAAAAAGCAATAAGTAACTAGTTACCTATAACTAGGTAGGTACTCAAAGCATAAAAGACTGTAACTACGCTATTATTTGATTATTGGAACTTAATGGCTTTTTCGGGTCGAGTCGATTCGATATCACTTATGAAGCTTTCAGCGTGCACCACACCTTTATCTAATTTCCTGCTGTGATATCAATCCGCCAATATCCGCCTTGCCTAATGGAACGCGCCATAAGTTTACCTTTGGACACTGAAATTTCCGATTTCCGAAATTCGGGCACGAATCAGGGGAAGTTAGGCTTGAAAGCGCACTTTCGATTCTCATGTATCAAAATCATGTAAGTATCTAGCTAGATAGTCATTTATCCAGTTTAGAATTGTTATTTTTTTCAGGATCAAAATTCCGATGGTTCCACAACCCCCCGAGCCGACGTGTCCGGCAGTCGCTCGCCTGTCCCAAGCGAAGGTAAATTATTTAATATTAGGCACCTACCCACCTACGTAGTAGTACCTAGTCGACTAAAAAATAATCGGCCAAGTGCGAGTCGGACTCGCACACGAAGGGTTCCGTATCATTCTGTGAATATTTCAAGCGTCTACAAGTTGTCGTATTTAATCGAGCAAAACACGTCAAAAAATCACGTTTGTTGTATGGGGGCCCCCTGAAATATTTATTTAATTCTGTTTAAAGTATCTGTTGTTGTAGCGGCAACAGAAATACTTAGGTAGGTACCTACCTACTTCATCTGTGAAAATTTCCGTTTGCTCCTTGTCGTGCCACCAGCTTTATCTATCGCGGTTCATGAGATAGGTACACAGCCTGGTGACAGACAGACGGACGTGGAGTCTTAGTAATAGGGTCATGTTTTTACTTTTTGGGTAGGTACGGAACTCTTAAAAGCACCTACTTGGGATTTCACATTACTTCTAACGTACGATAAGAATCGAATGAAAAATCTAAGTTAACGTCGCGCGAGACGATAACGAGTAACCTGGGAGGATGGTTCTTGGTTATATAAATAAATAATTGTAATTGAACGCGGTGGGCGAGATGGCACTGTTGTCCAAACCTTGCATTTATTCCAGGGCTTACCCACTGCACCTACACCTCTTGACTGGCAGGACGCCTGCTTGCCAGGTCCGCTTTAGGGGGTTTATTTATACAACTATACCTAGTTACTTATATTATATTTCAAATTACAGTGGTAGAGACGGACAACGAGAGGTGATGGTCGGCCTCCACGCTGCTGGAACGGCTGGCTCAGCGCGGCTTGCAAGTCGACACGCAACTCGCATTGCCTCCAACAGGTAAGCTATTATCTACCTACTCTATTTTAGCTGTTGTTCGGGTTCCGTACCTAAAGGGTAAAAACGGGACCCTATTACTAAGACTTTGCTGTCCGTTTGCCTGGCACCAGGCTGTATCTCATGAACCGTGATAGCTAGGCAGTTAAATTTACATTATGATGTATTTCTGTTACCGCGACAAATACTAAAAACAGAATAAAATAAATAAGTATTTATGAGGAACTCCCATACAACAAACGCAAGTTTTTTGCTCGATATTAACGTCTAATATGCTTGAAATATTCACAGAATGGTACGGAACCCTTTGTGCGCGAGTCCGACTGGCACTTGGCTGTTTTTTTAGGTTTTAGTGATGTAAAAGAACTTTTATAAAAGTTCCTTTACAACACTAAACTTGTTTCACTACCACCCTCTAGCTTTCTATCTTGATTGGAACCACAACAGTAAAATATACCTACCTACTTAGCATTTTTTGTAACCACAACATGAATAATTTGGAATTGTTGAATCCAGTTTAGAAAGTGGTGGCGCTGGCGAGCCACCGCGTTGCGCTTTTGTAAAAGCAAAAATCCCCCCCAGGCGAGATCTTAACAGTAATGATAACGACATTAAACTCGCGATTCCTTCAGAGGTCAGTGTGAGGCAGTGATGGCGTTAGCTCTACTCATTAAACTTACTTTTAAACAGGTATACTTACTTCAGGGGTTTCATTATACTTCCAGGCTGTGCGCGTTACCGCGAGCTTTGCTACAGAGCTGCGCACGCGACGAGACACCAAACCGCGCCTCGGGCCTGCGCATGCGCAAACTGCTCGCGCCGCCGCTCTGCCGAGCCTTGATCACTGGACCACTGCATTGCTCTTCTATCTTAGGAAAACGTGAAGATCCCTTATGCTCTTAGGCTTCTTTACCACCTGAGATGTACTAGGTACCTACATTGCTACGGAATTAACAGACCCATAGATCATCATCATTTCAGTCCATTTAAAGGCCTCCCTCTTTCTAACGTCATTGTCTGCGATACCTCGCGAGTCTTATAAGAATAAGTGTAGCGCCACATCTGCGGCCGCTGAGGCTGAACTTTTCAGCGCCTTGTACGTTCCGCAGATATTGTGTCGTCATACTAAAACTGATCAATTGCTAAAACCCAACCAATACTGGGTCGTTAAATACGACAGGTGACTCATCATCCTGACGGTAACAATTTTTCCTAGCCTAGCTCAACGCAGCTCCCATTTTTGTAGGGATTTAACCCGCTTACCGTTTAGCTACCTCGCGTGGAAAAGCAGCCTCATAGTGGTCCAGCGTTTGCCAAGTTGTATTACTACATTGTTAAACGATTCACACACAGCCATCTAGCAACTAACTTTGCCTAGGGCTGTAATAGGAGTCTACATCAGCTAGTCAGCACCCTACATTGTAGGTAAGTGGTGCAATGCCTAATACTAGATGCTAATCAGTATATATGTAGATCCAAGCCAGACATCAAATTACTCTTTATTTTTGCAATAAATACGAATTTCATCATAAGAATCATTTTTCCTGATCATTCAATAAGTTCTAACGTCACGTAAGTAAACCTAAAGAACATTAGAACAAATTCAAACATAATTTTGAGCGTAGACTCCAAGGAATTGTCTTCGTATTCAATTACAAAATGTCCTACCTAGTAAACATGGTCAATTTTCTCGAGTCCAATTTTAGACATTTTAAATATTGCTGTTTGTTTGCTAGTCCTAGTGCCTTACCTAAATCTGCTTTGTAAGTAAACGCAATGACCATTTGGATTGCAGTTTTGAGGAATACTCCAAAATAATTATGCACTTTGTAAGTTTGAAATCATTACAGCACATAATTATCTACACAAGAAATTTGTGAGTTATTAATTGAAATTGCTTAAAAGTATTAGATAATAGCTAATTCAAAAAATTATAAAATTAATTTCACACAATTTATTTAGATGTTATGCTACATAGTAAAATTCCGTAAGTCTATAAGTTGATAATTTTAAAAATATGCTATTTATCGTTAAACGTATGCCAAACAAGTAAGATAAGTTTATGGTAAAAATAAGAATTAATCTTATTGCATAGTCGGTGGCTAATTCTATGGTCCAAGGAATGAGTAAAATAGAATAACTTTGAGCTAAATATTTTAACCGTCTTAATTTTAGTATTTTAGAGCCTAAAATATATCTAAAATGTAAACATGTCCATTTGTGCAATGAACTTTAGTCGATTTTCTATTATAAATGTACAATAAATTCTAATTTATATTACATGTTTAGTGTATAACATTTATCTAATTACACAGATTACATTCTGATCTCTTGTACTTACCCGATGTCATAACGTACAATTATTTTAAATATAAGTACTTTAAACAAGGCCTATGTATCTAATCGCTTTATAAAATGTATTTTAAAATGATTCAAAAATAAAATTTATAAAAAATAATACCATCTATTATTTTCAATATCGAAAGAGCGCTAAATATCAAACTAGATGACTTAGGAATTTTAAGTTGACTTGAGTTATGTGAAATTTAAATAAAACTTATATTAATTAGTAATTTTATTAGAGTAAGACAAAAATACAAAACGTCACGAGAACAATGCGGAATTTGTTCACAATTTTAATACATACACGCAATCGGACGACCAGTGGTGTAAGTGTTCGATCAACCTCACTTGAATTGGCTTTTCACAAAATGCTAATTATTAAAGTAAGAACTGTAGTTCTTAAAACTCGGCCTTCGCTTGCAATGAGCTATAATGCTTATCAATTACTTTACTAGTCCAAAATTAGCATTTTATGCCGGCACTACACATGGGCTTCAATTTGGTTCCAACATTAGAATGGCCAATGGCAATGCTCCGTTTGCCGTTATTCGACACAAACGGAGCATTGCCATTGGCCATTCTAATGTTGGAACCAAGTTGAAGCCAACGTGTGGTGCCCGCATTACAGTAACGCCAATCATCCTTTCTGAGTTCAATACCAAACAACCAGCAAATGCGTAACCTTATTACATGATTGTTCAGCGAATATTCTTATCATCTAACAACAGGTACTGTTTTATGTGGTTATAATGCATACATCAACAATTTCAGTTTCCTAAAAATACAAGGACGTAACTGCCAAAAAGTTGACATAGTAAAATCATATGAAATCGAATTCATTATCTCATCCTAAAGCGTGTAAACTAAAATTCAATGAGAATGTAAATAAATCTATGAGAATGTAAAAACCAACTCGGGCTCGCTGGAAACGTCTGTTCACATAACAAAAATGTCCAAATGCAATATAATCTAACAACTTAAAAGTTCGGGAAAGAGTCTCTGAGATTAATATTTCTAGCAAATAATATCATCAAAACTGAAGTCGAAAATGCTATCAACTAGGATAATATCTATAGGAATTATGTCTAAATAGGTCAATATGGATAGCAATCATTAAATTCTAAGGTCATCTTACTGGTTTATCGAGATCATTCTATTCAATAGCTAGGCTACGATCTCATTATGTTAAATTTATTATAAATATGTATCTCATTGACTCGTCTCCGATAAAAATAATGTACAAACTAGAATGATTGCGTTTGTATAAAAGATTAACTATTTTACATACATACGAGAGAATGCCTCGAAGTTTGCTGATTCACAGTGAGGGTACTATTTCAGTTTAGCTTGTGTCGCGCAGGCCTCAGAATGAATCAGTAAAGGACAAGACGTAAAGTGAGGATAAAGTCCGCATATGGCGGTCTCACTGACTAACGCCGGTAGGGATGGTAGGACGGGGCAGATGCTGACCCACTGGAAGAACCATGGTAGCTGCGCTTTGAAGACTTCTGGTATCCATCGCCGGAACCGCCGGTGTACTCATAATCGTCACCTAAGCAAAAAGCACATGTTATTTCAAGAAATTACGGGTAGACCTTAAAAAGCAACATTCAAAGCAAAGATACAAGAGATAGAAGAAAATATATAAAAAAACTTACCCACACCACGCACCATTCACGAGTTCACCCATCGAGGATAACTTAGACCTACCTAGCCTCTATAATGACTCTAGCGATTGTTCTTTAGACGATGATAAAATGACTCTACGAGTGGCTTATCGACCTAATTGATCCCTAAATGAGTTCTATGTGGCATTCTATAACGGTTCTACAAGGATTATTAGTCGAATCTACCGGTAATGATTGGTTAGTAACCTGAGGCTGAAGCAATGTCCGACACGTTACAATACGAAGGCTGTGGAGACATCATGCCGCCGCAATACATCAATTGAACCTGTTGAATTTAGTTTCGAATATACTGCAGTTTGATACTTTTCTAGAATAGTCAGTCAGTCAGTCTAACACATTCCTTGCCTCAGCAAATGCAAGTGCTGGCACTGAAAGGGTTAAGTAAGGCAAAACAGATCGCAACTAACGCATAATTTCATTTGAGTCTGAATTGAATTTAAAATTGAATATGAAAAAAAATCATTTTCATTTGGTAAAATCTAAATGGAGTAATTTGATCACTTTTATCTGACAATACTTTTCAACATTAGCTACCGATACGGGTTTACTCAATATCTTAGGAAAGCATTGTACCGTCCATTACGACAGAACTTTAGTTCACTTGAAAAGATTAAGTCGCATTAGGGTCCCAAGAGAAAACTAAGTTTCGTATGGTTTTCGAATAGCAAAAGATGATAGTAACCTGCGGCGGTGTCACCATAGCTTCGTTCATCTGTGGTATCACATACTTCGGACTGTCTGTAAGACCGGCCACACCATCACCCTCTATCATGGAAAAGTTGCTTTCAAATTCATTCATTAGACCCATCGAGGTAGTATTAAAGAGTCACAATCTAGCTGACAACACAATGTGCGTGCAAATTCAATGTTCTACAATGACATTTGACATTTGAATGTAGACGTTATTTTTCGTTTGATTTAATGTTCAATGTCGATGGAACGCAAAAAAAAAAACTCTACGTAGCGTGCGCCGAGTTTTGGCGTTTACATTTTCTTTGTGTGATTGTGGCTCTATAATACTACCTCGATGATTAGACCTATCTACTGAGGTTACTTTTAAAGTATCATTTGAATCTACCATCACATCTTTGTAAGACTATATCGATTTCTCGACTATAAACGACTAATAAGCAACTGATATAAGGGCTGAATAAAATAAGAGTATACATTACTTGGATGTGTTAGATTGTGTTAGTTTTGTGCGAATATGTCTAAATATGTGTAATTAGTGTGGAAAGTTAGTTTTGGATCGTATTGAAGTCTAGTAGAAATATTAAGTTGTTTTTAGAGTTTTACACGGTTCGGTTATTCGTTTTGTTAGATTTTAGTAAGTGTAAGACTATTATGGGTTTTAACTTTATGCCACCACATAAAAATAAAAATTATGATTTACGTTCACTACTCAGGATTTTATTCTATAGGGGCGGGGGGGATGAATCATTAAAAATGCCAGTATTATTTTGAATTTTTTGATTTCTTTTAATTATCTACGTTTTATAATGTCCTTAAAAGTAGATATAATATTTCATCATAAGATATTATTTCAAATATTTGCAGTTGTAATATTATTAATTTTAATTAATCAACCAGTAGTATTACTTAATCCATTAAGATAGAAGAAGCTTAATAATAGGAAACTACGACAAAACTGTTTTTCAAATACATTACAAACTACATACTTATGTTACCAGTTAAATCTAACACTAAATACATACCCAAAATACCTATAAAGAATAATGCATAATTTCTACTAAAAGACCTGTGTGTTATTTTCTGTGATAGCACTCTTAATTACATCAATTTATTAGCATACAAGCTTCTCGTCTTAATTTAGTGCTTCGATTAATATTATTAATAGTTAAAACCGTAATTAACTAATTATCATTAGGTAATCGTCGTTTATAAACAAACAACAAGGACACTCGTGGTCGTGTATGTCTATCATAATTTTCATTTTTATATAACGAACACAAAGTAAACTTATTGTAGCCGCGCGGGATAAGAGTTGGCGCGCATGCGTCAAGTGCCGAGCCATCCCGGATCGCGAGCGGCAAAGTGCCAAGGCTTCACCAATGTGCACATTTAGGGCTAAGTATAGTTTAAATACTATAACAAATCTAGATAATAGTCTTACAATCGTAACATGCTTAATTTGTGGCTAGGTCGCGGTCGCCGCTTCCGATTAATTACATTTTAGAAAATTAATACAATACGTTATGAATACAACGCGCCGAGCCGTGCCGGCGCGACGTAAAGTAAACCTAGATACTGCCGTAAGTAAACGTTACTTTATATATTGTACATCAGTCGATAGGTCATCTAACAATTTTGTATACTAATCGATCGTTATGTACTTTATTTAACCCACTAAGAAAATATAGTTAAAAATAATCAACATCAAAATTTTAATTAAACAGAAATAAATAACAACTTGCCCTAGGTTTTTATATTAATTAATGTTATAATTAACTGTAAAGCCCGTGCAAATATATTTTACGATTATATTAAATTCTAGTATAAATATGTCGATTATAGTTAGTAATACCTGCATTGGTTTTAAAATAACTTTCCAAAAGACTACAGGCTGTCGTCAGCCGATTTATTTTAAATGCAAAATATTATTACGTGACGATTAAAAAGTGAACTTAAAAAAGTAGAACGGTTAATCTAACTTTAACACTAGGGGTCTTGTCGTGTATAATTAGTCAATTACGATCATAAATATATTAATTATCATAATGTATATAAAGCGGGCACGAGAGGCCCCGATGGCCGCTTCGTGCGCCTACGTTAGTTATCATACCAAATACACATAAACATGTTCCTTTATACTACCGAATAAACATACACATATAAAAACCGCATATACTATATTTTAAAGTAATACAAACAAGAGTCGAGAGGTTAACTACACAACAGTACTACCAGTTAAGCCATGATTATAATATTATTCAATAAACATTATATAATTTAAAGATACAGTAATATATCTTATGTCGATATTACTCAGTGTAATATTAAAATGCAAAAGATGGTCACTCACGGGTCCGGTATGCACTATGGTGGTGAAGATGGTGAAGTTGCTTGGCCCGTGAGCGTACGAGTGAGTGAGTGGGTGAGATGAGTGACGTCACGAGACGCCGCACGCCGCGGGCAGCGTCGAACCGAGAGCGACTACGAACGACTAACCAACACATTTGACAGACGAGCCTCTAACGAGTCTTACCGTATTTGTATTTCGCTAACTATTTTAATTAATAAATTCATCCAATATTTTAATGTTTCTCCTATAATAATAATTAAAAACTCATATAAATAGTCTCAATTGATTTTTACTTTCACAATAATTTGCACTAAGTTTAATGTTGAGTAAATCTAAAATTTCTAATACATACGATATTTTACTTTAAATAAATTATACTCTTTATATTAAGAAGATTGCCATTGTTTAATTACAAACTAAGTTCTTAATTGTTCCAAAGTTTTGTGAGTGTTGGGCTCGGGCCCGTGTTAAACACACCTTAGTGCTAATCTTTATTATCACTGAACATAACATAAATCTATAATGATACTTTTAAAAGCGACGTTTTCTAATATTAAATCAGGTGTGAACTTCCGTTCGTATCATCGGTGGTTGTATATTAAATCTATGTTGAAATTATACCGAAACGATGGAACTGATATAATGCGAACTGAACATACAGGAGAGGATTGGCGGAGCGGGGAGCGGGGAGCGGGGAGCGGGAGCGGAGGCAAGTTACGGGACGCGACAGTTAGGACTGGCAAGAGAATACGACCGAAATGAACGAATACCTAACTTGATAGTAAAATAAGGAGGAATGAATCGAGACGAACTAAACCTAACTAACATAGGAACCGAGAGCAACGAAGCGATAAGGAAGTGGAACTATTTATACGTAACCTAACTGGCAGTTGGGCACCGACGATGTCGAATACTTAACTTAACTTCTTCATATTTGTAACAGGGTACGAATTTTACAAGTCGATTACCTACATTATGTACTCGTTCAGTCGATTCTGTTATTATATTTAAGGCTACGTGAAATGTACCGATGTGTTATTCTATGAGAATCACAATGTAGAAGGCGTCATTATTTTCTTTACTATTATTTTACTTTAATTTGGAACACCGCACCCCTCGCCCCGGACAGAGTCGCTTATAATTTGCTTATTCCTCACATTATTCCTCAATAGATAAATTATACTTATGGAGCGATCTTAAATAACCCTATTCTAAACGTTCAAATTATGCAATGTCAACAATTTGTCTATTAAAAACATTTATAACAAATCTTATCTTTCGCGTGGCAAGTAGCTTGCCGTCGCGGTTCTATTCATTTATTAAAATTAAAGGAACAGCGTCCCTCGGGGGCGCGGGCAGTCTATCAGTACAGTATTCCGTAAACTCTAAATACGTAATTACAACAAATCGTGTGATGACGACGCGCACACTCGGCCCAAGCTGCGCATTCTCATTACTTAGCTTATCACTAAAATTTTAATCAGTCGATCGGTCAAACGATTGAGCGATATAAAGTACAGTAAAAGACTAACATTAAATTTAATCTAATAAATGTTATTTTAAAATTATAACTCACTTTGCGGCGCAGCGAGGCCGGGCGGGCGCGCCGGCGCCGTGATACGACTGAGGGCCGTCTCTCGTTCCCTCACAAAACCTCTATACAGTTTTAAAAATATTTGGCAATCACATAAATTAAAACTTTAAAACTATGTGACGAGAGAATAGATTATTAAAATTATGCTTTACACACGTTGTCTATAAATATGTACAGGGTGTCCGCGCGAGGGGTGCTACCATATCCTAAATGCTTGACCTCTTAAAATAGTACGACGTTATCGCTTGCTCCTAAACAATTTGGCAGGTAAATTTATTCGATTAAAAATATAAATAAAGTCCGTATTCACCATAATCGACTTAATAATTGCAATAAAAACTAAAATGCATATTAGAAAACAAATTAAAATTACGAATATTCAAAGAGAAACGTTCCCTTCTTTTTATATTAAAATGGGATAATTAAAATAATAATAATCACGTTCAGTCATGCGCTGTGTTTCGTTATCAACACATAATTATTCCATTACAACTCTACCGTTTTCCTAAGTCTAGTGGATGATAAATAACCGAAATACTAATATTAAATATACATACCGATATATATATCAGATAATATTTATACAAGTTTAGCTTAAGTTAAGTTTTAAAGGTCATTTCCCTAAATTGGCCTTGTTATACATGTCTGTCAAATGTGCTTCACTCTTTGGGCCGACGCAGGCCTGCGGTCGCTTCCTACACTACGCGTCCGCGCCTACAGACGGCGAATGCCACAACGAACGACTATACCTACGACATTATAAAAGAAATCGTTCTAAAAAGGACAAAAAATACTCAAAAATCGAAATATTTTGAAAGTTAAAAAAAATAGTAAGCCCACATCCAAAGAGAATATTAAAAGCAATAAAAAAGCGCGCGAGCAGAGTTCGCGCGCGATGCAGCGTCCTTCGGCTCAGAACAGGGAGTCGCGAAATGTTCCCGGCGAGTACTACAGGGTCGCGAGCTAACATCGACCGTGATCAGCGTCAAAAACACGAAGACTAACCAAAACTTTCCAAAAGCTACGGTAATATCGAAAAATGTCTAAACGCGTGTGGGTTTGTGTCAATGCAGTCGACTGTCGATAGCGCCCGGAGGCTTTAGTGCCCCGGCGGGTGTAATGTACTGTGAGAGCTACCGTGTTAAGCCAATACACTGTATATTGAAAAAACGCGTTTTGAGAAAACGCAGCGATGCAGTGTTTCGGAATTAGATTTCGTGAATACAGTGTTTTTTAAATCGTATTTTCTATAGGTAGTAGATATAAAAAAAATATCTACAGTCACAGAACAGATCAAAAGGAAACGATCGAGCCATGTTAAGGCAAAGCACTGTAACTCGAGATGCAGTGTATTGGCTTTAGATTGGGCGGTGGCTAGACGGCTAGACGGTTAGGCGGCGGGCCACTCCTTGTTAAACTCGTTGGGCGTGAAGTGTTTGGGCGCGTGGTGCGGGTGGTGCACACCTGGCGGCTGCGCGGGCGCGGGCGGCGCGCTGGCGTGGTACTCCCCGCCGGCGTAGGCGCGCGACGCGCCGCCGTACGACGAGCCCTGCCACAGACCCACCCACACTTTACTCAACTGCACAACTACTCTACTCCGGATACAACGAGGAGCCCGAGACACAATACAGCTTAACATTAAACGTTCAACTATGAACGGAGATATCTCTCTACTTTGTACTTATGCGGAGGAGACGGCCCGGGGACGGACCGCCTCGCTCCGGACGCGTCGGATACGTGGAGGCGCCTATATCTAGTGCGGTGCGATGCCTTTTTGACGGGCGCGATATCGTCGCGACGATCGAACCGTCCATAGTGAGAAATCCCCAGTGTTTTCGCGACATTCCCCCCGTCCGATTACCCGCCCTTATCTCTAATTGTCTTTCTGGAGGAGCCACTCTTGTGGGCCCTGATCGACCAACTGGAAAAGAAGAACAAGACATAAAGTCCCACTCGGCAGACTGTTTAGCAGTTTTATGTAAGTAGCTCAGCGCGTGAAGATGGACCGGGCGAAAGCGTGACTGACCCGAGGGCTAGATGAACTCCCGGAGGGAGGCGGCGCGCGACGAGGGAGGGAGGGAAGGGGGCTGGAGGGGGGAGGGAGAGACCTTCAGCGAAACTCGATAACAAACTAATCTCCTTGATATTCACTATGGATAGCGGTGCGAGCGCCATCTATTGCCAGAGAACGCGGCCCGTGTGCGACCGCGTCACTTATTCTCATTCTCACGGTATCGGTTGCGATCGACCGCATAGTTCTTAAAATCAAAAAGACATCGCACATTTATCCGGCACTGAGACATGCGGCCAGTGGGCGCGACGCTGGACGCCCGCTGTGATTACAAACAAGCATGGTACACGGCACACGGATGCAGGGGTGGCAAACTAATGGCTCTAGTAATATTGATCATGCTGCATTTCGGCTGTGACCCGATCAGCCGGGACTAAAATTTCGCTGAAAGTCGGCTCGCTCACCGAAGCCGGTGCTCGGTCACAAACCTTGCACACCCTTATCGCAAACAACCACATTGCAAGTACAACCAAATTGAAATTTATGCGGGAGAACTATAGCAAGAGATTGCTACTCTCGGTCTCTTTTATTTTTCAAACGTCCATTCATCGTTCTGACAACCTGGATCGTGAAATAGTAAAATCGCTCATGCATCTTACTTGCAAACTCGCGTCAAAACTACAGGATCGAATGCAGGATTAAATAAAGAGTAAAGCGTATGGAGATATGGGAGGTTGGAAGGAGTCAAGCCCCGAGGTGATGAGCAAAAATTAATAAAAACACAAACCTATGACAGATGATCAACTTGGCTGTACTTTAGTGTATGAGTAATGTAAGTATTTCGTGAACTGTATCTTGGATATAATAATTGGTTAGTATTTTAAAAAGTGGTGTGAAACTCCAAAATAAGTTTGAAACGAATAGATTGTTTGCGATAGCATTTTGTATGGAAATAATTTTCGTGAATTTTTTTGAAAGTTAGAAGAAAACTTAGATGTTCCATGCAAAATGTTGGGCACCTATGACAGACGACGCTAAAGGCTAGCTGTAAGCTTGTCTGTAGCGCTCCGTTATTCGGCGACCGAGAGTATTGTTAGCAGATAAACCGATTCTCACCGCGACCCACTGACACAGATCGAGTTCCAACAATAGCACATGCTTTACTAAATTGTCTCGACGACCGTTACATTGAGATAATCATTCCGGCATCAATTGATAGTGCGCGACACACAGTATTGTTAGAACACGAATCAGTGCGAGATAATGACCAAGATATCACCATTAGATTTCATAAACGGACGACTGTGTGACAAGCTGCTTTGTATTCAATGCGTACAGGGAAGCAGATAGCTTTTTCTATACACATTTTGGAATTTCGTTTTGAATTTAAAAAACAAGATGCTTTGATGTTAAACAAAATGGCGGCCTCGCGATTAAACCAAAATGGCGGACATGCAAAACGTGAAGAGCTTGTAATTTATCAATCGTTTATGATATAAAATGAAGAAAATCAGCGTATAACGTTAGGTAATTTTACAAAAACTAAACATGTGGGTAAACGAATCCTATAAAAACTTAAGACAAATATTTATTGCATGTGTTTTCCAACAGTTCATGCTAAATAAGTAAATTGCTGAAAAGCAGTATGACCAGAAAGAGTATAAAATAAGGAGCGCAGTATCTGGATGGATATAGCACAGAATTTTACAATGTTAGTTCTACAATTTGCCGTCTCATACTCTTTTCGGTGCAGCTAAATAATAATAATAATAATAGGAGGTTCATTAAGCAATTTTTGCAGTTAGGAAACTGCAAAGATGCCGTCGTTCAGAAAACTATTTCTTACGCAAATATTACTACTGTGATTGATGTGGCTTGGCAGCTTGAATGTGAAATACATTATAAGAACATCATTTTATTTTTGAATTTCAGACTGCCAGACCAGTCTCAACGTCTTTATTATTTGTATAAATGTCAAAAAAATCAAACGCGAAAACAATGCATCAAAAATTATTAGATCATTCATAAAAGAAGTAAAATTGAATATAAAAATAGATGCATGCATCTTAAACATGCGTCTTCGCGTTCGATGCCTTACTGAAGAGTGTAAGCGTCTAATGCTTCCAATGGCTATTGATTCATTACGCCAAAGTGGATCAGTAAGGGTATTTTTTACAAAATTATCATAGACTTGTTACTATGCACGAGGTCAAACAATATCAAGTAAATTTCGTGATAAATGAATAGCCCAGTATGCGCGCGCATTGGTCACTAGGAGCAAAAATTAGAATTCTCTAGAAGTTGGTAGGTAATAGACTTTTGTATTTTATAATTTGAAGTCATTCAAAGTAAGTCAGTGACCATTGCGCGCCAGAGCTGAATGCAGCGGCACACCGAAGACCAATTCACGGAACCACGGTACAGCCTACTAACACACGAGAGAATCGAAAGTCCATTAGAAATATTGGTCTTTAGAATGCGGCCTGCGTCGACTACGAAAGCGGAGGGGTAATTTTTATATAAACATTTAAAATGCCATGTTATGTAATTAATTAGAAAGCATCTAAAATGGCATCGTATAAGTTGTTTTACGACTGTAACCACGCACAGACATCCCCACTGGCACTCGAGACGTTTCAATCAAATGTTATCGGTGTACAATTGACGTGCTTTAACACGAGCGTGTTAGCGCTTGATGATTATTCAATACCCGTAGAATCAGAGGGAATGTCACTACAGGATACAATCGCAAGTTTCCAATTACACCTCACGCCTCGCAGCTCGCAGAGAGACAATACATAATGTAGTCGGTGTGCTATTCCGTGTAACTGTTGGTGTAGGGTACCTGGTCCTGCTGGTAAGCCGGCGGGTACTGCTGGTACGTGGAGTAGTCCGCGGAGGAGGACTTGGAGAGCGCGGCCGAGGAGAGCGCGCCCGTCAGCGCGGGTCCACCGCCCGCCGCGCCGCCGCCGCCGCCGCGGCCGTACATCTCACCGCCTTCAGACAGCGGCACGTACGAGCCTGGAACGGACGATAACGTCACGCATGTTCTTACCTTAGAGAGAGTAGGAAATAGAGCGCTGTATATTCCTTTCTCAGTCACACAAAAACAAAGAACGGGCCTGGAACGGACGATAACGTCACGCATGTTCTTATCTTAGTTTATCTTAATGATAAATGATTTATTTGTAACATACACACACATAATAAAAACAAAAATATAGATGAAACACAGTTGGAAATGTTACAAAGGTCTGACTCAGCACTGTGTTGCGCTTATAAAAACACAACGCTGATCTTCCGTCAGAACCATATCTATCTGTCATCTGGTTACCATAACAAGCATTAAATTGCTTAGCTTGGGACTAGATGACGCTGTGTGGAATGTCCAAGGATCTAAAGAAAGTAAGAAATAGAGCGCTGTATATTCCTTTCTCAGTCACACAAACAAAGAAGAATAGAATGCAACATTCTTGCGAGTAAAAGAGACAAAGCGATATATCTTTTGTCCCTCATCGCGTGCCGCTTTTTTGTATGGCCGGAAACTTGATGCTCCAAATTTTAGACTACGTGATTCAGTGCATTTTTTGTCCCTCTCGGCGGCATGCTCGCTGTTCGTCCAGGTACTATACTAGGTCCATGGATCTACGCATGTTCTCATCATGTTCAATTGATCTCAGTAGAATAACGGAAGGCACGTTAAAATGTCGGTCCCGGCTTTTAAAGTCGTTAAGCCATGACGGAGGCCTTAAGGCAGCCTAAAAACTTCGTCACCAGAGTTGGCCACTTGCTCATACGAACTTACTTTTTTTTTGTATAATAACGTTTTAGATTAAAGCTCTGTAATGTTATTCGAAGGTGTAAATAAATAATTGTCTAATGTTATGCACCACACATTGGCTTCAACTTGGTTCCATTGGCTACGAATGGAATGGCCAATGGCAATGCTCCGTTTGTGTCCAATAACCGTCCTAGATCGATCCCCACATTGAAGTGTTGGAACCAACACGTTCCTTTACAAAATAAAACACAGATAGATACAACAAAGACACTGGTAATGATGATAAGCCTAAGGTAGTTGATAAAAACAGACATACAACTTCAAATCTCACGAAAATATTAGACCTGTATAAAACGGTTTGCATATCTAATTAAACTATCGAATCCTAGTGGAATACGCATACATAATTACATTAGTTACGCAATCGTACGAACGAAAAAGATAATAAAGTATGGATATTTCAAAACTCGAGCCATATCATAAAAAAACTAGCTCAAACAAATGCATAAACGCACGAACCTTACACAGTAATCTATAGTTCAATACTCCGCACAACCTAATGTATTTTCAAAGGTCGCTGTAATGAGACGCAAAGATCGAGTCTTCAAATTCTAAGCTAGATTATACGTTTCGAACTAAATATGCCACTAATTCTAAATACGTTACGTACAAGGGCCTACTAGCTTCTAACGAATCTACTGCCTAGGGTGAGACGAATACAGACATGTGTCCCATGATTCTCTCTCTCACCAGATGGCGTAGTGGAGTTCTGCGGCATGTTCCAATTGGTCCAGCCGCCGGTTGCGCCGGCGCCGGCAGAGCTGTAGTTAGCTGCACAACCAACCAATAATGTTACTACATCTCTTTCTTTGACATACCTTACTTTGTTCGACTGGCTTCTCACTAAAGCTTGATTATTTAGATTATTTTAGATTGTTAAGGGATCGCTTTAAAAAAAAGCTAGGCCTTATGATTTTATGAACGATCTCGCGGTGGTTGGATGGCTATTGAATCGACTCGTCACGACTAAAATTAGCTTTACACTAGTTGGAAAATAACAAATGTCTGTATTTTTAATTACAGGAGTAATCCGTAACGTTTCATGGTGGCCGTAAATATTTCACACGCATTTGTTTGTTGTTTGGTTTGTATTTTGTTGAGATTTATCTTCGCAAATGAAACTGTAATAAACACATCAGCAAGAATCTCTGAAAATAACGCTGCGAAGCAAAGCCTAACAAGTAACTATTGTAACATTGCATATCACGACATAACAATCTAACGTATAAAAATCCTACTTATTATCTCTAACACCCGGTTCCTATATTCAACTGACGAATGACCGTAGATTTATTGTCATAGCAACGCTGTTATCTGTCAAAAAGTGTCATACAAATAAGTTGTATAAAACAAAGTTGCTATGGAGATAGATCTACATTTTTAAAAATGTTGCAAACCTTGTAGACTCGTCAGTACATAGGAACAGCGAGTATATGCTAATTTGCGTTGATCTCCCACAAACATCTGAACGAACCAACAGCTAGATTGCCGAGGGCACTGCCTGGATGTGGAAACTGAATGAACTAATTCACAAGAAGATCCTAGCTAGACTAACTGATAATGTACAATCCGAAGCAGTTGCATTGAAGTTATAATCTCAGTATTCCTAATTGGTAAGATAGTTATTCATCGCGGTTTTGAATAAGCAGTTCTGTGCCAATACCTATAGTACCTTCTATCTCAATAACTGCAAAGACGATTAATATCTAGAAGACAGACAAAGGCCATACACAAAATCGTAAGCCGATCCCGCAGTACCAGATAGCCTGAAAACTTTAAAACATCAATTTTATCCAAGAAATTTCAATACTTAGTAGTAGGTAGCAACAATATTCAATATTTAAACATTTTTAACTAGAAAGTAATTGAAATTTCTTGGATAAAATTGATGTTTTAGAGTTTTCAGGCTATTTTTTAGGGTTACGATTTTGTGTATGGCCTTTGTCTGTCTTCTAGATATTAATCGTCTTTGATAACTGGTGTATGTGTGCATAGACAGTAGTTAACTAGATATTTTCGAAGAATCACGAAGATTGCTAAACATTAATCTGGATGCAGTAGGGGCCAGTAACTTACCATAGGTTTTCTTCGCAGACAGCTGCGTATTGTGGCATTATTTCGGAATAAACACATATATTCTAACTAATTTTATTATTACGAATCTTAGCATGGCAGCTGTAGGTAAAATCAATTATAATCTGTGCATATTGCGAGGTTGTCACCGTTACTTTTGACCTATGTACAGTTATAGTTGCTACATTTACGAATTTATGTTAAGATTTTAACAGTATCTTTGTCACCGTTACATCATGGTATAACGAGTCCGTAGTTGCTTTTCTTAGGATATTTAAAGAATCTGCAGTAGCTCGACTATCACATACCATTTGATATCAGTCCCTAGGTAAATAATTGCAGTAACGTAGTACGGTTATCACGTGTCGCTATATACAGTAAATCGAATGATTATAGCTCTGGACCTAGCTAAGAGTTTGCTAAGAGTATCGGTGCATCCACATCGCAGTTATTTTTTGTTGCTTGCTTTTTGGACATCACCTTATCCCGCTAGAGCGACTAGAATCTGTGTCTACTCTACACACCGAAAACGATGCATGCCAATTAGCGCAGGTCAGCTTACGCTGGTGGAAACTGAATTCGGCAGATTAACCAATAAAAGCTGACCGGCGATGATTGTCACGATGCACCGTTTTTGGCTTATACATTTGGTTTTCTTTTTATGTAAGTGCCTATCTGCTTTAAATGGGTATAATGTGTACACATGTTTTGGAATAGAACCTAGCTCAAAACCCTTATTTTGTAAATCGTTTAGTATTGTTTGGCTATATTCTGTTTTGAATGCCATATGATTAAATAAATACATAAATAAATACAGTATTCTATCTGTACCTACCTACCTTTAATACCTGTCTTGTGTCCTTCTCTGTTATTGTTTTTTCTATTGTATGTGTGTGTGCTGAATAAATGTTTATCTATCTATCTATCTATCAGTAGAGGGGCTGCAGTTGTCCGACTGTACCTAGAGAAAGTGCATGAACTGACCGTAGCTAGTGTATCCCTGCGCGGGCGGCTGCGTGTGCTGCGTGTAGTTATTGGAGGCGGGCCAGGCGGGCGCGTGGGGGGGCGCCTGGGGCCCGGGGGGGGCCCCCCAGCCCTGGTAGTTGCCGGGGCCCGCGCCCGCGCCCGCCGCGCCGTACCCGGCGTACGACGTCTGACCCGGGGAGGTGCCCCAGCCTTGGTAGCCCTGGAACAATAGCGAGACACTTGCAAACAATCGTTCTGGTCGTGAGCGCTCTTTCGATGAAGTAAATAAAAGTAAGTTCGTATGAGCTAGTGGAAGTAGTGGAGAAAACGCTCAGTTTTTAATGCGAATTGTGACCGCTCAGAACGATTTATTCCATTATAATACCAACCACTAATACCGTGATGGTTAAGTTGGTAAGTGCCCAATATGAGTTCTAATTATCATAGTAAAGATAAGTACAGATTTTTCATGAATCTCTAAGATTACATTTTTCACAGTGAAATATGATAATATCCTACTTTTGATTGATAAAATAAGATACCGTTGCGTTGATTGTACGAATTATTCATTCAGCGACTAATCTGCACAACGAGGCTTGTATGTCGCGTCAACCTTCTTACTATTAACAATCAACATGAAACTTAGTGATAAGATAAAAACATCAAGTACCGTACGTTTTCAAAACAAACCTCCCTTTTGTATTATTCTTTAGCCAATAAAATCAAATGTATGGATAAAATGTTGCAAACCTTGTAGACTCGTCAGTACATAGGAACAGCGAGTATATGCTAATTTGCGTTGATCTCCCACAAACATCTGAACGAACCAACAGCTAGATTGCCGAGGGCACTGCCTGGATGTGGAAACTTTAGCAATGGGCATTGTCTCTTATGCCCGGTTGCAATATGCAACTAACGAATGACCGTTGATCTATCGCCATAGTAACATTGTTATTCTGTCAAAAAGTGTCATACATTTATTTTGTTTTGAGAATCTTGAAATAGCTGGATGATGAAACGTATTGAATTAATTACATTACTGCTAGAATTAGATAACGCACTTTCAGAAATTAAATGGGACATAGTAGGATTGAGTGAAGTTAGAAGGAGAGGAGAAGAGACGATCGAAAGAGACAATGACATTTTTTATTACTTTGGGGAAACCGGAAGTTTATATGGAGTTGGATTTTTAGTCAAGAAAAAATGGAAGGATAACATAGTAGAGTTCGTTTCTTACTCGGAAAGAATTGCTGTACTAAAGTTCAAAGTAACTAATACTAAGTTAATAACAATCATTCAAGTTTATGCACCGACCTCAAGTCATTCTGATGCCGAAGTAGAAGACTTTTATGATTTGCTTAATAAGGCTTGCGACAGCCATAGAGGCTCTTGGAACATCATACTTGGTGACTTCAATGCTAAAATTGGTCAAAAACAGCCGACCGACAACACATATGTTTTAGGGCCTCATGGGTTGGGCACAAGAAACGAGCGCGGCGAACGATTAATTCAGTTTGCATTCGGACAAAAATTAACAATTAGCAATAGTTTATTTTTCAAAAAATCAGGGCGAAGATGGACTTGGGTTGCACCAGGTTCACGAACAAAGAATGAAATAGATTATGCACTCATTTCTGATCGAAGCCTTGTAAAAAACGTTAACGTTCTAAATAGATTTAAATTTAACTCTGACCATAGGCCTGTAAGAGTCACGATATCAATAAACATTAAATTACATAGACAGAAATTATTTAAAAACAAAATTAAAAAACTAGATAAAGAATCATTAATTAACAACAAAGACATTTTTAACTTAGAAATAAGAAATAGCTTTGATGTACTTAATATGGTATGTGAGGAGGTCCAAGAACAATATAACAATATAGAAAATAGTATAAAGAACGCTAGTAATAAAATTAAACGAATGCCACTAAATAAGAAAAAATTGACGGATCGGACCAACAAACTAATAGAGGAAAGAGTATTATTATATAACGATAGGTCTAGTCAAGTTTTTAGAATTAAAGATAGAGAAATAAAAAGAAGTATTAGAAAAGATTTGAGAAATTATAACATTAGTATAATAGAAAATGCCTTAAGCAATAATCGATCATTAAAAATAGCAAAGCAGGGTATCATGAGTGGGAAATCCTGGATTACAAGTTTGACCGATACAAACGGAATAAAACACCAAAAACGTGAAAAAATTATGCAAATTTGTACAGATTTCTATAAATCATTATACTCCGATCCTAATAAACCAGAAGAAAATCTGCTTGATTATTCATGCCCAGACTCAATATCGCCTATTACTGGCTACGAAGTGCAGATTGTGCTCCGTAGCATGAAGTATAATAAAGTACCAGGAGAAGATGGCATCAGCTCAGAGGCTTTAAAACTCGGAGAGTACACACTTTTACCTCACATCACCAACTTGTTTAACAGCATATTAAAAACTGGAGTATTTCCAAGCCAGTTTTGCCATTCCAACATAATACTTCTTCATAAAAAAGGTGATAAATCGGACATTAATAACTACAGGCCCATTAGTCTAGTTTCTCATTTATACAAAGCTTTTATAAAAGTGATTGCAAATCGTATTGGAGGGCTATTGGACCTTGAACAGCCACCGGAGCAAGCTGGATTCAGAAAAGGACTTTCTACCACAGACCATCTTCATGCCATAAACCAGTTAATAGAAAAATATTCTGAATACAATATCCCACTTTACCTAGCGTTCGTCGATTATACAAAGGCGTTCGACTCCATAGAACACTCTGCAATATTTAGTTCCCTCTCCAATCAAAACATAGAGCCCACATACATAAACATCATACGTAATATTTATTTAAACAGTACAGCAGCAATAAAGCTGCAAACACAAGGCTCCACTTTTAAAATAGAAAGAGGTGTCAAGCAAGGTGATCCGTTGTCGCCAAAACTCTTTACCAGTACCCTCGAAGAAGTCTTCAGGAAGTTAGCGATCAGCTGGAGGACGAAGGGCATAGACGTCGGCGGAAAGAGGCTATCTAATCTTCGTTTCGCTGACGACATTGTGCTTTTCTCGTCTTCAGCCCACGAGTTACAAAGCATGCTTGAAGAACTAAGCACTGCAAGCCTCGAGATAGGACTTAAAATGAACATGACCAAGACCAAAGTCATGTCGAACGCTACCAAGCGCAAAATAACCGTTCATGGGGAGGATATGCAATATGTCCATGAGTACCTTTATCTGGGCCAAATAGTCTCCTTCCAGTGCAGACAAGAGCAAGAAATTGCCAGAAGGACAGAAAATGCCTGGAGGAGTTATTGGTCCATGAAAGACATCATGAAAGGTACTCTTCCAATAGCACTCAAACGGAAGCTAATGGACATGTGTATCCTCCCTATATTAACTTATGGTGCACAGACTTGGTCCCTCACAAACACCCAAAAGTCCAAACTCGAGGTTTGCCAGCGGGCAATGGAGCGTAGCATTCTCGGTGTTAAACTAACAGACCGCATTCGGAACACAACACTGCGCTCCAGAACCCAAATTGCTGACGTAACTCGTAAGGTTGCGATGCTTAAATGGAGCTGGGCTGGCCATGTTTGCCGCATGCCGGACGAGCTGTGGGCCAAAATAACCACTCAGTGGAGCCCTGAGACAGCACGGCGGCGTCGAGGCAGACCTAGAAAGAGATGGCGCGACGATCTAGATGGCTTTGACAAGGCGTGGGTCCAAGCAGCGCAAAACCGTGATAGTTGGAAAGATCAAGGGGAGGCCTTTGCCCAGCAGTGGGACACGATGGGCTAATTAAAAAAAAAAAAAAAAAAGATTCTTGTACCACCAGCTCACCGGCTTAAAATCTTACCTGCATGATGTTAGGTCCCGGCATAGGCATGTTGATCGGCGGTCCGCCCATCTGTCCATTATGTCCCTGGATCATGTTGATGGGCGCGGTGGCCGGCGGGCCCCACTGCCCGGCCTGCGGGCCCCCGTCCCCGGGCGCTCCGCCCATGCCCCCGCCGCCCATGCCGCTGCCGCCGGAGCCGAGCTTGCCGGAGCCGTCGCGAGGCTCGGCGCGCTTGATCTCCACCTACGATACAACATATACATTATACATATTCATTCATTGCTTCAAGTTGGTACATAATCGTCTTAAAAATTAGGTTTGGCCGCAACAAGAGCCCCGTTGGGACACCACAATGTTAGAGGAAATAGTAGTATGTAGTACCTACCTACCTAGATACTATAATTATAGTATCTTCATTTTACCTAAATTATTTTAATAACAATAATGCAATTACCTACCAATAAAAACATTTATTATTTTACGAACAAAGAAACACACAGGAACAAAAAATATTTACACTTCACCTAAACAACTAAATAAATAAAAGGAACTCTGTATTCTATCCAAAATATTAACTAACGATAGAAGACAGAGTTCAGGTCACCGACCGCAGGTAGAGTGCCCAAAAGGCTGGCAACATTACCTCATTGGATTGCTATACTTATCCTCTGTCCGAGGTAAGCACCACCACCAATTACTTAAAATTATTTTCTTAAACCTTTCTTAAACTTGTTTTGTTATAATATCATGTTTACTACTAGGCTAAACCCGCGGTTCAGTCAGCCCTACACGTTGACCATTGTCTTTCCTGTGGATTTGGAATCTTTGCCGATCCTACTATTAACGAAGCGCACTTATTAGAGATTCAGCAGGAGGGTAAGTCAATGAGTAAATGTTGCAACTCCGTAGACTCGTCCGTTCAAAAAAACGTAGAGCAGTATGGATTTGCGTTGATCTCCCACAAACATCTGAACGAACCAACAGCTAGATTGCCGAGGGCACTGCCTGGATGTGGATACTTATACTCGGGTCTTTACAACTTTACTAGATGATTTATACAGTCAGGAGGCAAGCTTTGCCTACACACTTCTGCCCGGTTGCAATATGCAACTTACGAATGACAGTAGATCTATCGCCATAGTAATATTGTTATCTGTCAAAAAGTGTCATATGGTATGCATAAATTGAATATTTATAAAAAGCCGTTTTGGCCAAATGGATAAGTACTTAGACTTTCGATTCGAAGGTTGTGGGTTCGAATTCGGTCGTGCATTAATGAAATTTTCGTGTAAAAAATTTATTATGCACTTTAACACGAGCTTTTAACGGTGAAGAAAAACATCATGAGGAAACCCGCGGCTACTCAGCCCTACACGTATCGACCATTGTCTTTCCTGTGTATATGGCCGGCAGCTGAGAGGATAGTTTAGGTGCTGGGCAAGCCTATTCCATCTTAACAATGTCCCAGAAACTACAGTGTCCCGTTAAGTGTAGACAAAGCTTGCCTCCTGACTCTGTATAAATCATCTAGAAAAGATATAAGTTGCCTGAATATAAGTTGAATATTGAAACCGGGTATTGGTTTGGTTAGTATCAGGCAAATGAAAAGTCAGCGATAATGCTAGAGTGTTCCAAAGCTGTAATCACAAATAGTAAATGTTACATACCTGTTTGCCGTTCAGGTTGATGAAGTGCTCCTGAGTGACCCTCTCGACGCTCATCTCATCTTCAAACGACAAGAATCCGAAGCCTGCAACAAATTAAACAATTCAAACTCCTATTGTGCATAACAGAGAGAGTGTGAGAGTGGAAGAGAAAAACATGTTATGCCGACCCCACTTAGCGTGGGATAAGGGCAGGAGAATGATGATTGTGCAAACGGACTGACCCGTTTTGGTCAAGTGTTTTAGTACCTCGACTTTTGATCCGAAGGTCGTGGGTTCGAAATCCGACAGTGCATCAATAGATTTTTCATTTCGGAAAATTTATATGCAATAAAATTTATATCTTTAATACGTGCTCTAAACGGTGAAGGAAAACATCGTGAGGAAACCCGCGGCTAGTTGGCCCCACCATTGTATTTTCGGTGGATATGGCCAAATAAGCTGAGAGGATGGTTTAGGTGCTGGGCAAGCCTATTCCATCTAAACAATGTCCCAGGCACTACAGTGTGCAGGCAAAGATGCCTCCTGACGCTGTATAAATAATCTAGTAAAAGATGTAAAGTGAGTTGTAATGTTACATAACGGCCAATTATCATCCTCTTTTAATTCAAAGAGGGTGGTAATAATAGGTAAACCTAAATTAAAGGTAAGGTAAACACGTATATAAGGCACAACATTTTACAGTGGTTAGCTTGAAACTAAAAAACTATTACAATTACAATATAATACAACAATTACAGGACATGATTTACAATAAAAAGCACAATGGGCGGCCTTATCGCTAAGAGCGATCTCTTCCAGGCAACCTTTGTATGGACTGGATAGGTGCGAAAAGAGAAGCGGTAGTGTATAAGGGAACAAGAAATACTTAATTATAATAGGGGCTTGATGGGGCTGTTGCAAACCTTGTAGACTCGTCAGTACATAGGAACAGCGAGTATATGCTAATTTGCTTTTCTATCCCACAAACATCTGAACGAACCAACAGCTAGATTGCCGAGAGCACTGCCTGGATGTGGAGGACTTTGACGAACATTTAGTAATTTAATGCAATACTTGGCAACAGTTCAACTTAATCAGAAAATGAAATCTAATCCAAGTCGCTTATTTAATACAGATGTGAAGAAAGTGTGTTAGTTGTTCCACTTTCACACCTCTACTCAATCTCCATGAAATCGACACAAACTATTTGCTTGCCTTGCAGCATGGTGATAACGAAACACGCACATTTCAGCGCTTTTTTACTGTTTAATTGATTAGCAACTATTGGTGAAATTTGCTATAAACATGTTCAATACTAATAAATATCTAGCCTGTATTACCTAAACAAATAAAAAGTTAGTTATTGCTTGGATAAAAAAGTATAACTAGTTATTCGGTAGTGACCTCACTGACGCCACCTAAATCAGTAAGAGACGTTTAAGGCCAATGATGACGATGATTGATGTTATGAAGAAAACAAGTACTCGCTGTGATTCTTCATCATTACACCTCTTCTCAGCCAAGGAAACCTTACATTGGCGTTATTAAAATATTGATAATCTTACCTCGCGACTTCTTTTTCTCCTGGTCATACATGATGACAACCTCCATGACCTTGCCATAACGGCCGAAGAACACCCTCAAGTCAGTCTCCGTGATGTTGGAGGGCAGGCCTCCTAGGAAAACCTTGGGGTAGCCGCCTCCGCGTTTCGGCTTCTGCAGCGTGCGAGGGTTGCACGGCTTCGGGTCGATGGTTCTGCGGACAACGGGAGAGGTGACACAGTGAGACAAGAGACCCCACTAAAGCTGGACTGTTTAGAATAAAGAAGATGGACCAACGAAAAGAAAGCTAGAACTTGTCCTATATTCTTTATTGTATGGTTCGTTCGTTCTGTGCGTATAAGCAAGTGGCCAACTCTGATGACGGAGTTTTTAAGCCGCATAAAGGCCTCCGTCTTGGCTTACTTTACTACTTTTAAAAACCGGGACCGCCAATTTAACGAGCCCTCCGAAGCACGGAAGCGCTCAGCTGATAATGCCACTTGCGGTCACCCATCCAAGTTGTGACCACTTAAAACGTTGCCTAACTTCGACGATCTATCAAGAACGTCTTGGCAAGCTTCGTCACGAGCGCTTTGCTTCGCTTTATTGTATGGTGAAATTAACCAAGTCAGATGAGGCACCCCACTACAATTTGTCTTTTTGATTTATCAAGATGGAATAACAGAAAGGAAACCTGGGCTTCAAACCAAGTTTGATAAATTAGGAGTAAAATCATCTAGCTATTAAAGCTCGTGGTCTTTTTGAATGTCAATAGATAAATATTAAAGAATCACATTTATTTGTATGTCACGTCATTGACAAAACAACAGCAGTAAGTATTCACATCTAAGTTATTGTGATGAGCAGAATAAATCAATGCTACAACATACCTATAACTTGTAATTACAAACTGTCCTGTGAGCTAATATTATTTTAATTGATAGGTATATTTTCTAAATTATGTGTTACTACTTTGACTTGCATTGCATCATTGTTGACCTTTGAACTCGATCTTTTGCTTCAAACTTGTAACATATTCAGAAGTGGTACTACATCCTTTTTACTTTATTATCTAAAGTTAAGGCATTATCTGTTGTTCACAAAATACGAATAGTACCAGAGGCTGGATCCAGTGTTTTATTAATATTGACTCTGAGTTCTGCGCCGGTTTTAAGTATAGTGGATTTAGTATGCAGAAACGAAATGTTTTCAGATTCATCAATGTAGCAATCTGGCACAAAATAAACAATAAGCTGAAACATTATGATTTATAAATGAGGGTATGTAGCGCGGTTAGTGTCCCTTTTAATTGCCAAAAGACAAATATTTTAAAACATATTAATTGTAAATTCCTACGTTTCCTATTGGTGTAGAGTAGAGTCGTAGACAATTGACTATGCGAAAGGTTAGGTTAGCGTTCCCACGTGCCAACATTATGCATGCATTCTTTAATCAACTGTTTACATTACGTTTCGCATGGATGACTTGCCTAGAACTAATTTGTAAAGGACTTGTCACAAAAACAAAATCTTTAATCTAATTGATTACTTGGTTATTTATAAGGAAGCTAAATTGTAGTATAACAAAAAAAATATTTCGATCTTTTAGGAAGATTCGAAAGAGCTAAACAGGGCTATCAGTTGGCCTAACATGTGCAACGCGTCGAGACGATAAATTAAATATCTTGATAATGCCAAACTGCTCTAACGTATTACGCTAGAGCAGGACAGATAATTTTGTCGACGACGAGAAGGTTTGTCGTATTGCACATGTTAGGCCTACAGGTCAGCAAAAATAAATGCTTGCCATGTTACCACGTGGCACCTGTATAAAAAAATGTACAACTCATGCAATTCCTTAAAAAATTCCTTGTAAAATTGGATTCGGCCAAATGAAGTCATTTTATCCGATCTACAAACTGAGCTAGCCAAGGCTCTTCATAATTCAAAAAGAATAACCTCTTCTTCTGATGCCGAAAAACATAATTTTATAATTAAATTAAAAAGAATTGCACCAGTATGTTGCGAATGCTACACCCTTTTCTGTAGCATGTATAATGTCCTCCTTTTTACAGGTGATTGGGCACTGGACTGTGGGTATCGGCTTGACTTCAGCCCTTACTGTCAACTGCTGGTTCCCCAACCGAAGATAAGGTGTAAACTAGAGCGGTGAAAAAAAGAAGGGGCAGAGAAGCCGAGGTCGTCCAATTGCGTGGTGGGTCAACGATATTGAAAAGGTTGTGAAGGCAATCGTGACACGCAATCTACATGACCGTAAACGACATGGTACAAGCCAACAAGTTTTGGATGATGATGAGTGAAAGATAACAAAGTTCATATATCGTCGTATCCTACGAAAAAGGAAACAGTTGCAAAACACCAACTTTACAGGAGGCGGTTTTTTCTTAATATTTCGATGAGTTTTCAACTTTTTAATGAAATTTTTTTTTTATTTATTTTTATAACATCCTATTCATCATTCCAAGTACTTTTAATTAATTTAACACTGCTATTTCCCCCATTTTTGTCGCTTGTTTCCTTAATCCGTGTAATATTTTCTAGTTGGCTTGGTCCAAAGCGCCTTAGTAACCTTTCTCCACGGTGATTTTTGTTGACGCTAACCTTTGTTGCCTTGTTCACCCGGAGTTGGCAGGGTACTGATGACAATTAATGTAAGCATATGCCAAAATATGATATGTTTGAACGTGCTTCTAACTAGGTACTTCAACAACAACTAATGTTTTTGTGATTTTGCGAATAAACTTAATAAGGGTGAAATGTAGTGCCAAAGCTTTAAGTGAAACGTATTAATGGTAGGTGTTTTGAACTCTGTTGGATAGTTACTATAGATAGATCAATAATTAAATCTACTATTAAAAAGAGGTAAGTTGGTTTGTTTGTTTGTTTGTTTGTATGTTTAGAGTAGGTAATCTCCGAAACTATTCATCCGATTTCAAAAATTCTTTCACCGATGTGTAGGCATGGACTTTCCGAATGAACATAGGCTATATTTTATCAAAGTAGGCACCACGCGAGCGAAGCCGCGGGCGAGTAATCCATACTAATATTATAAAGGGGTAAAGTTGGTTTGATTGTGTTTTATTGTTATTTTCTATCTCCGAAACTACTCATTCTATTTCAAAAATTCTTTCACCGATGTGTAGGATGGACATTCCGAATATACATATTTTATATACCTACATATTTTTTCATAGGCTATATTTTATCAAGGTGGGTACCGAAGCGAGCGAATCCGCAGGTGTGTAAGCTAGTACAAAATAAATCGACACAAACATTGTTTCGGAGTTCTTCGACAAAACTATTAAAAAAGGTAAAATGCGGTGTCAAAGTTTAAGCGTTCAAGTATAAAAAGCTCTCTACGCTGGCATGATTCATTTGATTCGAAGTCAGCTTAAATATATTGCAACAAAATTTAAATGTCGGTTTCTATTCTATGGTCTGAAACCATAGAATAGAAACCGACCAACAGCTAGCCACAACAACAAGCATCATAAGCAAAATCAAGTGTCACATGACGCATCTGTCCTAAAAAAGTTCGATCTATGAATCTTGCTGCGCTCGCTTGGTTCAAAGCTCACTTTTCTCGCACGGTAACTTTTGAATAGTTTGCCAGCAAATTTAACTGTGTCAGACTCTATGGTCTGACACAGTTAAAAGGAACCTACCAGCAGTCAGCCTTTTCTATAAGCACCATATTAATCAAAATCAAGTGTTACATCATGATGCAATTGTATTTAAAAAAAATCTGCTCGCTGCGCTTTCTTGGTTCAAAGAACGCTTAGCTCGTAAGATAGCTTCGCTCGCACGGTAGCTTCTTGAATATTTTGCAAGCAAATTGAACTGTGTTAGACCATTATAAAAAAAGCACAGCAAGTCAGCTTTTTATAAGAACACCGTAAGCTAAATCAAGTGTCACATGACACATTTATTCTAAATAAAATGTCTTTAAGCTTTAAAAAGCTCGTTGCGCTCGCTTCATGAAAGCTTCTTCAATGTTTCGCAAGTAAATTTTACTCTGAGACCATAGATTAGCAACCGGCCATCAGTCAGCCTTTTCTATAAGCACCATTTATGCAAAATTAAGTGTCACATGACGCATATGCCTTAAACAAGCCTATTTAAAAACTTTTTAGAAACAAGATTTAATAAAGAGAACTAAACTTTTAAAAATCCAGCACTAAAGTAGGTAGGTTAGGTACTCGTCAAGACCAATCAAATGAGCTGAAACTCGATGGGGTTGTGTAGTTTCTTTGAGTTCCTATGACCACCTTCTAGTTCCATCATCAGATCAGACCCTGGTAGCTATCTAAAAATACGCCAAGACGAAACAAACAAGCCGTAACTCGATGGAGTTGCGTCGTTTTATTACAGAGTTCCTATGACCACCTTCCAGTTCCATCATCAGATCAGACCCTGGTAACCATTTAAAAATAAAATACTCGCCAAGACGAAACAAACGAGCCGTAACTCGATGGAGTTGCGTCGTTTCATTACAGAGTTCCTTCCTATGACCACCTTCCAGTTCCATCATCAGATCAGACCCTGGTAACCCTCTAAAAGTAAAATACTCGCCAAGACGAAACAAATGAGCCGAAATTCGATGGTGTTGCGTCGTTTCATTACATAGTTCCTATGACCACCATCCAGCTCCATCATCAGACCCTGGTTAACATTGAAAGACAAACTACTCGTCAAGACGATTCAAATGAGCCCAAACTCGATGAGGTTGGGTCGTTTCATGGCGAAGTTCCTTTGCCCACCTTCACCTTCCAGCTCCATTATCAAATCAGCACCATCTCATCATAATATTGCATTGTCACGCGATTTACACGTGTATGCAAAATTTCAGCTCAATCAGTAACCGGGAAGTGGATTCAATTTAATTTGCAAGATTTGATAACAAACATCGGGACAGGTGAAACTAAATAAAAGCTTGTAAAAATAATAACTTATGAGCTCGCTTCATTGTAAATTCATGATACTCCACTCACGCATGTCCGCACTCCACGGTAATCTTGGACGAGTAAAGCGACAGTTGCGTTTATCACCCGTGCTCCGCCCGTCGCACTCGATTTCGCGCGTGGAACACAGCTACCAGAGCGTTTGTTTCCGTATTCGCCGAGAGAAATTCAGCAATGTAATTGTAACCGAATTTTAAAACTTTAATAACTTATTGAAATAAATTTATTTTTGAACTTTTTTTGAACTGATTAGATGTAAATGATAGTGAAGATTCCAAAAATGCAAAAAAAATAAAAGGTGACAGTGGCGTCTGTTTCCTTATTCGTAGGATACGACGATATGACTTCCAAATAAATTCAGTTCTCAATTTTGATAGATTGACAAAAATTACCATCACTAACTTTTACGTTATTATTTTTTTGGTTGATTTTAAGCCAAGCGCCTATGTTAAAAACTCATTTCTATAATAAAATAAGATGGTTCTAAAAATGTTATGAGGACTTATAGAATTCTTAAAATCCATGATTGAAAGTTCAAAATTCGAGAAACAAGTTAGATTACAATAAAAATTTTCGAACGCAGGGTAAAGTGTAACAAGTTGTTGTCCCAATATTAAATGAGACAAAAATTATTCTTCCTTCCCTTTAGTGACTGGTAGCTGTGTACCTTACCTTGAACGACGTGGCGCCAAAAATAGATGACGACATCGATTCAAGAAAGCTAAAATTATAACTTTTCAATTTTTTTATTAAAAAAGTAAAGATTGTGAGCAGTGAGTTTGCTCTTTTGTAGAATCTTTTAATACATTGATGATCATTTACTACGAATAAAACTTTTTTTATTTAATGTTAGAAGTAGGTACCTTACCTATCATACAGTGCAATCACTGTTTCAGTGTTTCAGTAAAACAAGTTCCCAAGAAGTTAGCGCTTAGGAGTAAACTATGTATTTACAAAAAAAAAATGTATCTATGTAGTATATGAGTCATCTGGTTACCATAACACAAGCATTAAAATGCTTAGTTTGGGACTAGATGACGCTGTGTGGAATGTCCAGGGATATTTATTTATGTCCGACATGACAATGTCGATGATGCAATCTGTCCCCATTACCTATCAGGTAAACCGCAAACTGGATTTTCAGAAGAAACTTTTGCAATAATTAATTAAATAGATTGATCATTCTGAACAATCATAAAAGCTTTCCAATTTCGTAAATTGATCTTATATCGTCATAAAATATCCGATATAATAAACTGAAGCGAAATATTTGCAAATTTAATCAGCTTATTCGAAATAGGTAACGGAATAACCAGATACAAAAATGAACGAAGAAAATCTCCGGTCTTTACTCAATGGCTATGTTGCTAACCAATAAGTTTGCTTGATTCCTTAGCTTAGGAAAGGTCATGAAAAATTAAAAAATATTATACTGTTTCTACTTATTTCCAATCTATAAGCATCTTACCTGTTTCTTACCTTTATCTCGATCACCAACTAAAGACACAAACTACCCTTTCCAACACTGAAATTCTATTGCACTTTCTTTCTTTCACATGAGAGTGAGTGAACGTATTTTCAATGGCTTTGCAAAATATTTAGTTGTATAATAATAATGGGGTAAGTGTTTTTGGACGATGACGCAGCGAGATAGATAAGTTTTGGAGGCGTTTGAAATGTGGTGCTGGAGGAGGATGGAGAAAATCAGAAAACAGACAGACAGAAAAGGTTACCAACGAGGAAGTATTGAACAGAGTTAAAGAGCAAAGATTGTTAATGAATACCATCAAGAATAGAAGAGGAAAAATGATTGGTCATCTTATACGACATGACAGCTTTATAAGGAACATCATAGAAGGAAAAGTAGAAGGAAGGCGTGGAAGGGGAAGTCCAAGAATTAATTACATAAGTCAGATAAAAGAGAAGGTCGCTATCATGTCGTATCAAGAAGTAAAAGAGATCACATTAAAAAGAAGTATATGGAGGAAATTGCATCATTACACCGACAAGAGCTGAGCTCTTAAGTTTTATATATAAGTGTTTTGTCTATCTCTCCATCTATAAACCCTGAATAAATCCTATTGAACTCTTTTCATGTTCACTGTATAAAATAACAACAAAATTGAGTTGTAACCCTGAAAATTACCTTGACACACAGCCAAACTGAAATCAGTGGTTATTATGATTCAGTTTCTACCTACAATACAAAATTATGAAAAGATTAACAGTCAAAACTCTAAATCCCTCAATATGAGGTGGCTGAACCAAATTAAAAAGAAGACAAATAGGTATCTAGGTATAAACACCCTGATACAATATCAGTACAGATTCTTTTAGTAGAAATTATTTTCTTCAATACAAATTATGTATATCAATGAAACTCCCTTCAATTCAATGATGGATGTCATAAGCTATTATAAGCATCTAACAATATGATCTACAGTAAAATACCAGGCCAAAAAAACAATATCAATAAACATTAATTATCAGTTCATACAAAATATCTTTGTCTAAGCTGATCTATGAACGATGGTCCTTGCTGTTAGAATACTGGGCCAAAACAATCCAATATCAAATGATCAATATGAATTTGTCAGTATCACTTAATAGAAAATCTCCATTTGAGCAGACCTAGCTCAACAATCATCCCTGCTGCTAAATTTGAAGACCTTTAAAATGAAGCTTATTCTTACCTGCCATCGAGCGTATGAGGCCCATTCTGCAGCACCACGTTGACAAGAGACGGCTCCGCGAAGGTGACGAAGCCGAAGCCCCGAGACCTGCCAGACTCGCTGTTCTTCATCACAACGCAGTCGATCACATCGCCGTAGCGAGAGAAGTAGCGCTGCAGATTTTCTTGGGACGTCTCCCATGATAGACCGCCCACAAACAGTTTTCTGTGTACAAAAAATATAAAACTCTTGAGCAATTTAATCGATAGAGGTTTGTGGATTATGAGGATTGCATGGCAGAATGAAGAGAACTACAAACAGTTGAAAACTGCAATAGTAATACCGGCTAGGTGATTGGCTAACTTGTAGCGAGATTTGACAGTACTATCAAATTGGACAGTTTTGGTTGCGTTTTAATGTCATATTTGACGGTTTAGTTGCGATGGCGACTTCGGACGACAAGTTTGCCAATCAACCCTCTGGTTAGCAACACATCGGGGTCTATGTAATATATAAAATAAAAATCCTAGTAAGAAGTACCTAATTGTAGGTCAAGGAATACGAAAAAACGCTAGAGATTTTTATACAGAACCAATCAATAGAGATACATTATAAAGATGGAGTAGTACAATTCCAAGGCTCTTGTTCAAACACCAATGCTTATTATGGTAAGGTACAGAAAACAAATAATTTATGACAATGAATAGGTTATTCTGAACTCTGTTAATTAGGTATGTTATGTCACATAGAAATTACAAGTGTTGAGAAGAACAAATCCAACACATACAATCTCTAAACCCTGACCTTTTAACCAGAGTTCGTAAATAATGGGTTTCCCAGTAAGATATTATCAATGACATTGAAAAAACAAAGATATATTTTTTTTAACTGAAAGGTTTTCCTTGTATTGCACCATTATGATTTTCAGATCAAAATAGCTGTAACATGGGTTTACACATTACAAATTTCAATGTCACATATTTTTTTGGGTCAAATTTTTTTGTACTCAATAAAGTAAGAAAAATTTTATAGATAAAAGTAATGACCTAAAAACCTAGTTGGTAGCAAAATGAGGAGCCACTTATCTGCAAATTAACCTGTCAAGGAACGGTTTCTACCTGTCAAAAAAGTGCTTGCACGCACGACGAATGGCGGAATCTGTGAGTCCGCGGATTTGCGATTACCTAAAACTTAAAAATTCATAGAAAAAAAAACTAGACCACTTAGCTTGTTTATGTAAAAGGTATTATAATTATGGATATTGTTTCTATGCTCTAAGCACAAAAACAAAGGCCTAACATGCTGTCATGATTTTATTTTTACCATCTAAGTCGCGCACACGCAATTTGCGCGGCACTGCATACAACTATGAACCTAAGCACCATAACAATAAAGCTCAAAAAAAAAAATGGCGTCTGAACGGGCGTGGTTACGTAAACAATAATGGTCACTGGTATTGAATTCTTCCTTGTTTTTCCATTGAAAACATGTTTAGACTTGTATAAATAGTTACTATGTACACATTTACATAACTTTTCACTGATCTTTCACAACAGTTGCTAGTAAAACACTCAAAATAGTTGAATTTAGGTTGCCGACTTTCAAGACTTGAAAAACCTATTTTTATAATGAATTTCGAAAATCTAACGTGATCGATAGCAGCACAATGAACTAAATAAGAGAATTAGCACACATTTTGTAATAAAAGTAGACACTTACCAATATAAATCACAATTTGCACAAATGAAAACACTCCCGTCCGTTGCTTGCTTTCATTGGAATGAATGAGTTGGATTTTATTTTTTATGAAGCTACTTCGTTTTTGCAATGTTGGTATCATTGACAAATATATCTAGCTTGGCTCTGAAATCAACATGTCCAAACAATAGACAACTCTATCTAGGTCGAAATATGGATTCAAGTGGCCTGGGTGAGCAACGACCCCGGGGTCGTTCCGCCGGTCAACGGAATTTTGTGTTTTATACCTAACGACCCCGGGGTCGTTCCGCCGGTTGACAGGTTAATTCCAATAAAGTAATAGGTTAGTGATAAGAACGAGTTTAACAATGTTAGGTACCAAGTTTCTATGATTATAACCTCAATTACAATTCTACACTCAAAACGTAAACAAAAAATGCAGGAAATCTTGTAGGTATCGCATTGACAGTCATTATTTTAAAACCTGCAACTGATCAGTAAGATTTTCCAAGAAAATATTCTGAAGTTTTTGTCAACATTTTAGAGACATAATTTAAAAAAAACTTACTCATATTCATCCATATTCTCCAGTTTTTCTGATTCACTTGCCACTTTGTTTTAGAACGTTGATCTTGTGAGATCAACAGAAAGTTATTTCACTTCTTGTGAGATAAACAGTAAATTAATTTACTTCTTGGGAGATCAATATTAATTCAATTCAATAATGAGATAACTATGCTAAAAATGGAGATCCAAAAATTTCAGTAAAATAGCTTATGCTAAGAATGCATCAACTATTTTACTTTTACTTCAAACAATGAAGCCTAAGAACATTATGTTGAAATAATTTAGTGCTTACTATGCACAATTACTGATCTTGGTGAAAGTGACATTCACTTTTTGCCAAGATCTATGTAACTTTCCTACCTACCAAGTGGTGATAAACGGAAATTTTTAGAGGTTAGCTGTGTTGTTTGTGAACAGGTGGCAAAATATTTTTGAAACTACAAGACCTTGCATGATAGAAACACTAATAATTACACAATCTACAATTAAAAATACCATTTAGCACTGAAGAGACTAGAGACTAACACTGAAACTTTTGTGACAAACAAATAATCTAAACCAACATGCCTTGGGTTACTTTATCAAATGGTAGACAAGGACAACGCTAACTCAGCCTCTTGAATGAACAATATAAACTGAGCAGTGTGGCATATTGATTGTAACCAAGAAACATTATCAATTGAGATGCTTCACTAAATTGGGCGCAAACACACTAAGTGGACGAAAAGTTCGTCGACGTAGGTAGGTTACCGTATGTATGCAAATGAATCAGCACGTTTCGCGGCTTGTAGGTAAATGAGATCTTGCTACGCGGCAATACGACGATTGATCTAATAACCTCAATAACAAACAGACTGTCCAAAAAGCACTATTTTCTTTGAAACACGACGCTAGCTAAACCCTAACGCAAAATCAGCGATAGGAGAAAGCAACGATTAGTCACACAAAGGTTAATTTTATAATATTGCGACGTATCCACTCCACATCACTGATTTATGTTAGCGACACAGTTATATAAACTGATTATTTTGGTATTTCACTACTGCTGTGAGCGTATAATGATTGAAATAAGTCAGGGCAAAGTAATAGCTGCCATGGTCGTACCACGCAAGTCACACGGCGAGGCTTGGGGTCGGTGTCCGCTAGCCGGTATAAAGTAAAAGGGTAATTGAGAATTCGCCGCCCGTATCAAGTCAGGTTACGATTGACGCACGTCACAATTAATACTAAATCAAATCAACAAACGAACTTGGATGACACTGCAAGCAAACTGAAAACCAACACGAAAATACTACTTGAAAGGCCCCGTTGGCTATCCATGAAATGCGACACACACACCAAGCAACTGCCAGTTTGGTTGACCTATTGAGAGGGTACAATGTGGGAAGTCCTAGGTCGTTGAGTAAATAAATTATAGAAAACTTACCCCTTCTCATCATCGTCCATGTCTGGGTTCATACGCATAACTTATTACTAATTAAAAATAATGGTTGGCACCGGTAAAGACACCCAAAACCACACAAGCACAGACCCACACGAATGATTATGGCGGACCAACCATTTCCGGTTTCATAAAAAAAACCATGGAGGGAGGAAATAGTCAGTTACATATTTATTTTTGATAAATGCACGCCATAAACAAAAATCACGCATAAATCGTGTTTGAAATATTTTTAAATATTAATGAACTTTAAAATACCGATTACGTGTCTGTTTTATAACGAATAAGTTATTAAGTTCTGCAGAAGACCGGAAACAAACAACATAATTACTACTTACAAAGTTTCACTAGATGGCGCTTATAAAGTTGCCATGCCACCAACACAATTAAAATGTAAAATAATTTTAGTATTGTGTAGTTTTTCACCTAAATATTTTATTTAGACTTAAACATTAATGACCACTACCTTCCATCTAAATTACATTTTGATTTGAAGCAATTTTTTATATTCTAGAGCTATGTGACAGTTTCGTTCTTTACAAATTCTCTAAAAAAAAAAGGCCGAATTTGGCGGAAGTTTAGCTTAAAATTTTTAGATGTTGTTTCTTTACAGGTGTAGTAATCGAGTAAGTAGGTAAACCATGAGGTTAACGTTAGTGTACAGTAGTAGTGTAGGTCTAACGTTTAATAAGCTCTTTGAGTGTAATAAGTACATCACTGAAACTTGCTAAATTTTGAAATCTTTTGGATCTGCATTACAGAACCTTAAAAATGTTTGCTGCATGCATGCATGCTGAATAAATGGAGAGTGTGGATGGCTAACACTCCTGCCGCCTCCGCCCCCTCGCGAAGTCTCGTGCGAGGGCCTCGTGGAGAGTCTGGATGCGGCATTAGGATCAAAAAGATTTTGAAGCTAAAAGTTCTTGTGTGCATGCCATGCCATTGACATAGGAAAAAATAATTTTCATGTAGGTAAATCTTTCCTTCGTCTGAGGTGCATGCACATCGACTGAATGCTCTGAGAAAACTATAAGTACCTACTTACTTGGTAGGTTGGCTAGGTATTTAGGTAGACCAGGTAGGTACCTTCATCTTATATGCGTCAGTCATATATCAACGTAGGCAATAAAAGTTCAGCTTTATGACACCTTGCTATTATACAGGCTGAGTTTTTTTTGAGGGCTACTGAGACCGTGACGTGGAGTTATCGAAAAGTCATAAGCGGAAGTAATGGCTTGTAATGGCGTTCCAGCACGCTTAGGCTGCTCAATTTTAAAAATACTAAGTAGTACCTAAGTAGGTACCTAATTAAAAAAAACCTCTTTGGTAAAGAAGTAGGTATTTTTTTTTTGCTCTTTAGTTTGAATGATAATCTAATAAATAAATAAATATCTATAAGCGCCAAAAATTGTTGGAAAATTATCATAGCTAAAAAAAACATGATTTACAGTTAAAAAGGAATATAAGCAATAAAAATAAAGAAACATGTTAGGTATGTACCTACTTATATTTTTTAGCGTTATTGATTAATTTCATTGTCAAACCCATTATGAATAACTGGAACAGCAGCAACAGTCACCGGGATGCTTTCAATAAGATTCAAATGATAAGAGAAGAAAACCTCCATCTGAAAATTATAATATCGTTCTTTGATCCCTTTATAAGTTTATAATAATTTAGGGACCAAATTGTTCAACCTACCTTTAGCTCGTATGAAATGTTGATCATAGGTTCTGTTATATTAATACTAGATGGAGGAATTTGGGGGATTTCCATTGAGAAGTTAAAAACTTCCCTAATTGTGTTTTTTATACCATTGAATTTTACTTCGTGTAAATTTCTTTCATCATCCGCATATCCTGATGGCACAGTGTAACGTATTTTCTGAAAGCGGAAAATATAGGTAATGTTTTCATGTAGGTAGGTTGTTCATTAGAATCACCTAAGTAGCATGTAAGACGAAATCGAAGTGATCCTTGAGGTCATAACAAATTAAACTATTTTTCTTTCTCTCTTTATTTCATAATTAATAGTAGGTACCTAGGTAGGTATACGTATATATACCTATCACTAATAATTGATCTAGATCCCATACCCTGGCCACGGGGGCTCTCCTTCGGAGTTCTGTGGCCATGTGCATCCAACATCTTCACGTGCGCCATCCGCACTGAACGCGTTAAGCACTTATTATGTACCTAGGTATAAATAAATAGGCAGTGGATAACTAGTATTTACCTGAACTAATGTTACGTAAATTTTCTTTATTTTGATCAATTTTTCATTTCTTAATGTTACTTCAAATGGAATTATTTGTCGAGGAGCAAAGCATTTATAGGTTTTAAAATTGACTAGAACATTTGCTTTACCGCATAAGTTTTGTTGAAATTCATACGTATACGGTACCTGAAAATAAAATATAAAAATATAAATAACTATTGATCGTTGAAAGTAACATCTTGATCTTAGTCAATACAATCTCTATAATTAAAAAAAATTAATGGTTCGTTAGCCTCGCTAAAACTCAGGAAAAACTGGGCCGATTTGGCTGATTTTGATTTTGAAATGTGTGTTGTGTATGTAGGTGGAAATCCAGGGAAGGTTGTGAGAAAATATTATGAAAAATTTGCGCTGGAAAATGGTAAGTACCTAAATTTCAGAAAACTAATAAACGGTAAACTTACAAGCATATCTTCAAAATCATTTAGATTAACGTTTGCCAGTACGTTGAATGGCTTAGATTTAGTCACCCTGCATGACGGTTTCCTTTTGATATTTATATGATAGCTGACACTGGCTATTGAACTATTGAACGTAGATGGTAGATTATAAGGTAGGGCAAAATGGAATGGATAATGATAAAGTCCAGCTCGTAAACATTTATCTGAAACAAGGTAGGTAAGTAGGTACCTACCTAATACATTTTTAATATTCCATGTTATAAATAAATAATAAATAAATATCCTTGGACATTCCATTTTGAAAGAAAAGGGGTAGAAGCAAGGTTCACTCGCTGACGAACCATTAGGTATCACTAGTTAAATCAGTAATATAAAAATGGTAGGGTGGTAGGATTATTTCCCCTAACTAAGCAGTAAATCAGTTTTATCACTTTTACCTGGTTGTAAATCTTCAAAAAATAAGTTATCTTGCTTTTCGTAAAATATGTTCTGTTCTTCTGAATATATTTTAAGATACGGAATAGTTGGTGAAAATCTAGACCACTGGGCTTTACTTATCCCAATTATTTCCATGCAAATACCTGTAATTAAGAAAATCCAAATTCAAAATAATGTGGGTAAGTTAGGTTAAGTAAATAGCTCAAAAAAACACCCTCTTTATGTAGGTACCTATACTATAAACATAAATAGTTTCTTTCAGTGATAAAGAGCAAATTTGGGTAGATAAATAGGTAACTAGGTAATGTACCTACCTACCTACGAAAGCAGTTAATACCTACTCGTTTAGGTAGATAAATGTTACATACTAAGGTACTTACTGTCAACTTTTATATCCCTCTTATTATTTAAAGTAATGACCCCTGTTACTATATCACCAGTGTATAAACTTTCTGTGGGATCGTTGTGAAGAGTCACAATAACGTTATTTTTCTTTATTGTCATTGTTAACGTTATTTTTGCCGTTTCTTTTTTAGTATAAGCTCGTTGTTAGAACTCAATTACCAATAATCATAAGTAAAAACAATTTGTCTACCCAGTATCAAATTGATAATAATTATGTATTGATAAAATTGTTCTTCATGATGATAACAAATGATAGGACATAATGGACGTTTACTTTCTATCCGACTTCAAAAAAGGAGGAGGTTTTTTATTTCTCGTGGACCGATTTTGAAATGAAAATGATAGGTTGGTAGGTAGGTAGGTACTTAAAGTAGGTACCTACCTACCTACGTAATATTAGGTATTTAATTCAGGCAACAAAGAAAGCATAAATAAGGCCCCTCAAATAAATACCTCGCACTAAAATACACCTATAATATTCTGGGTGACTGTTTTATCAAACAAAGCCTAAGAGCGAAAAAATGTTTTTTTTTTGCTTACTTTTTCACAAAAACCCAAAAATTACTTAATTTTAGATATTTCTAAATGCAGAACTTATTATTTTTTGGATCGAGCACGTATGACTTTTCGATAATTATCTCTCAGGGTTTCAGACTTCCCCTCAGTAGCCTAGCCCCCAAAAAAACTCACCCTGTATTTAGAAAATAGGTACTTGTCGTCGACACTCACTGGATCGATGTCGATTGACGGGTTGTACACTATTGATACAGAGTTTTCTGTTTACTTTGTTTTTTCTTTTACATTGTATTTTTTCTGTACCTCATCTTTTTCACATCATAATTCCATGTAGGTAGGTACAAGTGTGTGACTGAATTGGGCTGAAAAGAGTAGCATGGACCTAGTATAGTACTTGGACGTACAGCAAACGTGCCGCCGAGAGCGAAAAAGATAAAATGCTTTGTCTCTTTTACTCACAAGAATGTTGTTTAAAATTCTTCTTTGTTTTTGTGTGACTGAAAAAGGTATATAAAGACAGCGCTCTATTTCTTACTTTCTCTATGATACATCTTCCTTGCTGGATGCAAAGACGTTCTACGTAGAACGTCTTTGGCTGAATGCCACCTGCCTGACCTGAATGCTTATTGACATGTCAACATGACATTGACAGTGCCTTGCCATGACATTTCACATAACATTGCAAATTACAAATTTTGGCGATTCGTCAGTCGGTCATTCTATATTTTTTGTAATGATTTTGCGGTGTTAGATATTTTATTGCTTAGATCAAAATATTATCTTATAAAACAGTCGTGTTTTTCATAGATTACTAGTTTACATGGTTCCATGTTTCAATTCAAGCAAGCATAGGTTATGTCCTTTGCCTTACACAAGTAAAAAGTAAGTTTATTTTGTTGTTTTTTAGCGATACCTAAACGTATTTACCGGCGTAGCTTGAACGAATAACCTAGATAACAATCCGAATTAAATTTCCTATAGCATAAGTAGCCACCTGACGAATCTTCAACATGCAGTCTTATAGATTTTTAAAAATCTGCAAACATTTTGACACTTATATTTTCGGTTTCACTTTGACTTTCATGTTCTATTTCAGTTGATCATGGACCCCAACATCTATGCGCTGGTGCTCGACACCCTCAACCGAGCAACCAGCCAAAACACCGAGGTCCTGAAGCCAGCTGAGAAGCAGCTACAAGAATGGGAGACTGAGCCTGGCTTTTACTCTGTACTCTTGGTAAGAATAAATAAGTAAATGTACGTGGACATTCATACAGTATCATCTAGGCTCAAGCTAGCCAACTTACGCCTGAAAACTGAAATGCTACTTGATGTAATCCTTACATTGTAAGGGGATAGATACTAGGGATCTTTTAAAGATGTCAGAGTTATATTCAAGTACATAATTTAACACAGTTATACTGGTTTTCTTTACAATGTTTTAGTCACATGTTATAGATTATATTATGAGGTTCTTTTACAATTAATCATTATTATTGTCAACAGAATGTCCTATCAAACCATTCCATCGACAGCAATGTCCGATGGTTGGCTGTTATGTGCTTCAAGAATGGTGTTGACCGATACTGGAGGAAGAATGCTCCCAATGCTATCACTGATGAGGAGAAGGATAAGCTTAGGGAGGGACTGCTGACAACTAGTGTGCTAAGTGAACCGGTCACGCAGATAGCTACGCAAGAGGCTGTGTTAATTTCTAAAATTGCTAGGTAAAAAAAATTTTAAATACTTAAACATAGGTACTCTTTCAACCAAATATTTTCTTTAAACAAACAAGTTTTTACTTTTCAAAAGAAATGGCAAGGTAAAATTTAGGCACTTGTGCTGGAAACAGTGAACGAGAAAGATAAACTAGAAGCTAGAAAGGAGTAAGCGAGCAGTGGAAAGCGAGGGTGTAGTTCCAATAGTTTTATCACTGTACATAATATGTATTTCAAAATATAATCGTAAATGTGTCTAATTGTCTATAGACAACTAAAAAACTAACAGACCAGGTAGGCAAATATTGTTCCGCCGTAATGTAATTGAAAAGTTTTCATTACTTAGGTACATGTTTCTTTGAGATCACAAAAAATATGTATTAAATAAAAAAATGAAAAAAAAAATGAAATATGATCACGACTGTATCCCGGGAGCGGTAGACATTTCTTTCAGATCATCATTAGGCAATTTTTAGATCTTTTCGAAGATGTCTAAGGGGGTAGTCAGAGGTATGTCCAAATACATACATATTTGGTACAAGCCCACTTTTTGCAGAAGTTAACTAACACTCTTTTTATTATTATATCAACACTTACTTAATCCTGAAGCCCAATCGAAGCCTGGGTTTGCCGTCCATGCAATACGTGGATAATTCGAACATCGTTTGCCGCGACCGCTCACGATAATGACTAATACACAACCAATTTGAACTTGTACTGAAAGTAAATTGAGAGACTACTCAACCGGCGTATTCTTTTAAGGTTGAATACAATTTATGTAACAAGTTACATGACCGTTGTTGGAAAAGTTTGGAAGTACTGACTGCAAATTCAGTGAATAGACCAAACTTATTAAATTAATTACATATGTAATAAATATTATAAAACACAACTCTTTTACGAAACCAACTTAACTATACTTATATAGTGAAAAGAAGCATTACCTTTTCACTATCCTCTAAAGTGAAAAGGTAATGCTTAATACTATGTACTTCGTCATTTACGTGTATTGTTTTTGTTGATTATGCGGCCGGTTAAGCTTGGGTTAAACCGTACTATCTCACAACATCACACGCTCACTCATTTGCTCGTATAGGCTGCGTTTACAATGAGATGAGCGAGGATGCGTAGCGAGGATTCTGTTTGTTAAGAACCAATAGAATCGCTTTCTCTTACCTAGCGTCGAATAATGAAGCGATTCTATTGGTTGACAAACACGTTCCTCGCTACTTATGCTCATGAAACGCCTTACTCGCTGACAGCTAACACACACACACGCTGACATCTCTAACTCACTCACTCATTTTAAAAGCGAAGGAAGCGCTCGTGGCGAAGCTTGCAAAAACGCTCTTGATAGATCGTCGAAGTTAAGTTAGGCAACGTTCTAAGCTGTCACTACTTGGATGGGTTACTGCAAGTGGCATTAATATCTGAGCGCTTCCGTAAATCGGAGCTAGGGCACGTTAAATTGTTGGCCCGGCTTTTAAAGTCGCTAAGCCATGGCGGAGGCCTTAAGGCGGCTTAAAAACGCCGTCACCAGAGTTGGCCATTTGCTCATACGAACTTACTTTTTACTCATTTAAAAACATTATACATTTACTTAAACGTGTTTTACCAGGTTTGATTGTCCTACAAGCTGGGCCAGCCTGGTTCCAGAGCTGATGGGTGCGTTAAAAGCTCCTCAGCCATTGGTCCAGCACCGGTCCCTTCTCATCTTCCATCATGTCGTCAAGGCACTGGCTTCTAAACGACTTACTAGGGACAGGAAGACTTTTCTGGTATGTTTCCTTTGCACTGCAATAACATGTTTTGGTGGAATTGATAACTGGCCTTCATTATTTTACGAAAGAAATAATTTATAATTACTAGCTGCGCCCGCGGTGTTACCCGCGGTGAATGGTTTCCGTTCCCGTGGGAGTACCGGGATCAAAAGTAGCCTGTTCTTTAAATCCAGGGTATAAGCAATTCTGGTACCAAAGTTCATTCAACTCCGTTCAGCCGTTTGAGCGTGAAAGAGTAACAATGACACTTACATACTTACACACACACAAACTTTCACCTTTAAAATATTGGTGTGATTAGTGTGATACTCGTAGATAATAGTTATTGACGACCTCTGTGGCGCAGTGGGCGAAGGCCAGCTTGAGACGCGGAGGTTTCGGGTTTGATCCCCGCCACGGGACAAATGTTTGTATCTTCTAGGTACTTACATATATTTGTTCCGAGTTTGGCTGTTTTTCTAACTATAAGTAGGTAGTATGTATGTATTTACAAAAAAAATGCTATGTATTATATCAGTCATCTGGTTACCATAACACAAGCAATAAGTTGCTTAGCTGGGGACTAGATGACGCCGTGTGGAATGTCCAAAGAAATTTATTTATTTATTTATTAATAATTATACAGTTTTATGATATTTGAACTTCAAATATCATAAAACTGTATAATTTTGTTTTGCAACTTATCTGCTCAACCTCCATACTACAGTTTACGACTTGCAATTACATTTGCTAAGCTTCTTTGTAAAGTTATTTTGTGGAAGAAACCATATTTCTTGGAAACTTTGATATATTTTTTAATTGGTTTTTATAAAAGGGATTTGTATTACAACAAAATATAAACTCGCGTCGCGCTGCCTATTTTATTTCGTTATATTACGTTCAACACAGGAATTTATAAAATTGATTGATTCGTTTGTAAAACGTAAAACAAGCCTTTTTATTTCCTCTGTAATAGTTTTATTTTATTTTGTTTAGGTGTAGCGAAGTTGCACTTGGTGGTCTTGAGTCTGGAAATTTTCTATCTATACCTTGTTCTTCAAATGTTATTTTCAGTGCTATGCTAGATTGGTCTTTAGCATGAACGTAATAAAAGCTTTCGATTTTAGTCATAATTTAGCTAGTCAGTGTTGCAACAGAATCGCCGCCAGTATGTATGTATTTACAAAAAAAAATATCTGTGTAGAATATCAGTCATCTGGTTATAGATCGCGCCACGTAAAAAGAGCCCTGGCTGTCAAACTGCGCAGTGGTCGATGATTGGTGGAGAGGTAACGCGGCGCACTTCATACCATTGATTCAGCGAGTGCTATTGGTTCGTCAGCGAGTGAACACAGGCGCAAACATACCCCCGCTACTTCTCCTCAGCGCTCTCTTTACGTGGCGCGACCTATACCATAACACAAGCATTAATTTACTTAGCTTGGGACTAGATGACGCCGTGTGGAATGTCCAAGGATATTTATTTATTTATTTGTTACAGGAGCTAACAAACTCGGTCTACCCGTTCTTACTTCAACTATGGCACGAGAATACAGAGGCGTTCCTCCGTCAAATTCAGTTAGGAGCCGCCACTGAGCTCATCACAGAGCCTCTTGAGAAGGCACTACTCTGCCTGAGGATACTGAGGAAGCTAACCGTGTTTGGATTCAAGAAGGCTAACGATAGTGAGGAGTCCACTGCCTTTTTGAATATTGTCTTCGATCGCGCTAAGATGAGCGTTGAATGCAGTAAGTATTATAGTACTGGCTGCGCCTAGCGGTGTTACCCGCGGTGAAAAGTTCCCGTTCCCATGGGAATACCGGGATCAAAAGTAGCCTATTCTTTAATCCAGGGTATAAGCAATTCTGGTACCAAATTTCATTCAAGTCCGTCCAGCCTTTTGAGCGTGATAACAAACATTTACACACTTTCACCCTTACATACTACACACACATGGAAGCTGAGTGATGAATCACCGTTTGAGATACGATTCACGCTTGAGTATGGACTCTGAATACGAGCCTAAGGCTAGGCGTATGCTGAGACGCAGGCGACGCAGGTCCACGCAGGGCAGAGCAGAGCAGATTTTGTAAAGCATGGAACGTCATTGAACTACGTACGCTGCGGCGCAGGCACATGCGACGCAGACATGTGTCTGTCCTGCTCTGCGGCTCGTTGTAGTGCCGGCACAGAATTCTGCGCGACGCGTGCACGTCGAGACGTGTTTATTAACAATATTTTATAAATTTGTTGCAATGACAGAACGTTTAATTGATTGTACTAGCTAGGATGCGAATGTCAGTCCGCACTACGTATTTCGAACGAGCAGTCATTGCGCGGTTTTGTGTAGCACGTCACCTGCTAGTTTGACAAACGCGAGGCAGTAGGCAAGCATGAGTCACAGCTTGCCGACTGCCTTTTGTTCACCTCGCGTTTGTATCGATACAAACGCGCAGTCACTGCGCGTTTCAGTTGCGTTTGTAATGATACAAACGCTCAGTGACTGCCGTTCCAAAAACCTTTTGTGCAAATGTTTTTTGAACTTATGTATGTATGTAGTTGTTAAAATAATAAATGAAAAATCTTACTAAAAGTTTATGACTTTGACGGGATTCGAACCCGCGTGATACAAGCGATCATCCCTTAGCCGGGTTGCCATGCCATTGACCACGAAGCCTTAGACACCGACGACTAAATCATGTTATCCCATCCTCGTCGCCACTATTATGTTCATTAAAAGTCTAGATTTATGTAAATCTGTTTATTGAGCTATGTAGCAAACGACACGTAACAATGAACTGAAAGAATATATAAGTACCCTCTACTATGTTTATATAACTACCCACTTGATATACACAACATTGTCTTTCTCAGGAAAACTTCTCAAAGGCCGTGGCATATACCCTCTGGAACTCTGTGAGAAATTCATCATCCACCTCACTAAGGTGGCGTTAGGAGTATTGAGTCTGCATCCGTTCTCATTCGCTCCACACATCAAGTCCGCGCTTCAATTCTCACTCTACTACTGCTTCACTGAGGCCGGCATGGCCTTGGCTTACGAGCGCTTCACCATACAGTGTCTCAATATTATCAAGGTATTTGATTTGATCGAAATTTTTCGTGTCGAAAAATTTATATAGAATAGAATAGAATAGAATAGAAATCATTTATTCAGCACACACAGTAAAAGAAAAAGAGAAAGGTTGGTGAAGATATCTACTTATAAACTACGTAATAACATTAGCCCGGGTGGCATTTAGGTGTGGAAAAGGTCAAGTCTCAGCGTAGTTCTACTTCCAGACCCACGTGGGAATGGGAAGTAGCGCTGGTTTTCAGACTGGACCACAATCAGAGTGAGTATAGCTAAAAACGGAGCGAAAAAGAAACCCACAAAAATCGTACATACACAGATAGGTACTTACTTAACTTAGGTACCTATATACTTAATATTAATATAAATTAATTAATTACTTACATAACTATAAAGTACATAAAAGATTATAGATATGCACTTTAACACGAGCTTTAAACGGTGAAGGAAAACATCGTGAGGAAACCCGCGGCTAGTTAGCCCCACAAGTATTGACCATTGTCTTTCCTGTGTATATGGCCGGCTAAGCTGAGAGGATGGTTTAGGTGCTGGGCAAGCCTATTTCATCTCAACAATTTCCCAGGCATACAGTGTCCCGTTAGGTGTAGGCAAAGCTTGCCTCCTGACTCAGTATAAATCATCTAGTAAAGATGTAAAGGCTTAAGTTTTTTTTTTTGATTTGATAGTTTATTTTGAACGCTCGTGGTGAAGCTTCCTTATCCTATATCGAACGTACCGATGACCGTAGGTCGGTCGTCATAGCAACGTTGTTATCTGTCAAAAAGTGTCATACATTTTGGCAGAAATGTGGCAATCAAAGTCGCAGTAGCCATAAAAGAAGAAGTGAAGTGAAACAACGTTGCACAAAATGTGTTTTTAGTATACGATTAAAACAATTCAAAGCTTTGTGTTTTTTATACTTAATTATGTTTTTCTTATCAGGGTATTCTACAATGCCTGGATTATAAACTGCCCAAAGACGAAAACATACGAAACCCATGTAAGTTAAATATTAATAATTAATTTCAGTTTATTTGTTAAGCCATGAAGGAGGCCTTAAAGCAGCCTAAAAACTCCGTCACCAGATCACCGTGTCAATTTTCGGGTTCCGTTTAAGTGTATTGACGAACTATTACGAATTCAGTATCCACCATCATAAGCTGACCCCGAATATTGTCACGAATATTCGTTTTCGTTAATCCCAAGTGAGGCCTCAGAGTTGGCCACTGGCTCATAATGAACTTACCTACTTAATCGCGTAAATCTTTTAAAGTTAATTTACCTTTGTCTAATTTATATTTTCGTCTGTGCTATTATTTTCCAAATAAATTCGTACTCTTTTCAGTGACAGTAACAGCGTACGAAGCCAAGATGCAAGTTCTGACTCCACAGACGTTGATACTGATGATCGGTACACTGGTGACGCATTACTTCAGACTGAGCCCCGACGATCTGTCATTGTGGGACGCGGAGCCAGAGACCTTCGCTACTGACGAATCGGGAGAATCTTGGAAGTATAGCTTGCGGGTGAGATTTGATACATTACCAACCTCTGTGGCGCAGTGGGCAAAAGCCCGCCTGAGACGCAGAGGTTGCGGGTTCGATCCCCGCTGCGGGACAAATGTTTGCATGATCTGCAAATATTTGTTTCGTGTCTGGGTGTTTTCTATGTATAATATGTATGAATTTATAAAAAAAATTGTATGTACTTATGTAATATATCAGTCATTTGGTTACCATAACACAAGCACGCTGTGTGGAATGTCCAGGGATATTTATATGTCATCATCATCATCATTTCAGCCCATTTCCACCCACTGCTGAGTATAGGCCTCCTCTTTATCACGCCACTCTCTCCGATCCCTTACTTATATTTATATATTTAAAACATACATTTACGGGTATTTATCGCTTTTTACTTTTATTTAATTTTAATTTTATCCATACGTTTTGCACCAGCCGTGGTCGCGGGCAGACTGAAGTGCTGGAGGTACACTTCAGCACACAGCTTTACCCTAAAAAGAGTTTTCTTCCAGCAAACCTTATGGCTTCTTGTAAAATAACTATATTGACGACCTCTGTGGCGCGGTGGGCGAAGGCTCGCCTGAGACGTGGAGGTTGCGGGTTCGATCCCCGCCACGGGACAAATGTTTGTATGTTCTACAGATATTTGTTCCGGGTCTGGATGTTTTTCTATCTATAAGTAAGTAAGTAAGTTCGTATGAGCAAGTGGCCAACTCTGGTGACGGAGTTTTTAGGCCGCCTAAAGGCCTCCGTCATGGCTTAACGACTTTAAAAGCCGGGACCGACAATTTAACGTATGTATAAATATGTATGTATTTACAAAAAAAATAATATCTATGTAGTATATCAGTCATAACACAAGCATTAAATTGCTTAGCTTGGGACTAGATGACGCTGTGTGGAATGTCCAAGGATATTTATTTATTATTTATTTTATTTTATTTCCCCACAGCCATGTACTGAAGCGTTGTTCAGCGAGCTATTCCCGTTCCGTGACGTGGTCGGGCCGGAGCTGGTGCGCCTCTTGGGGACGGTGCAGTCCCAGACCGACCCGAACGATCTGCCGGCCTTGCTACACAAGGACGCGATATACAATGCGGTGCGGTTGGCCGCATTCGATTTGTATGACGATGTAAGTATTTAAACCTTTGTAAAACTGAGACACATGATTTTAAATAAGTACAAAGACGATTAATATCTAGAAGACAGACAAAGGCCATACACAAAATCGTAACCCTGATCCCGCAGTACCAGATAGCCTGGAAACTTTAAAACATCAATTTTATCCAATAAATTTCAATACTTACTTAGTAGTAGGTAGCAACAATATTCAATATAAAAAAAATTTTAGGTAATTTTTACTAGAAAGTAATTGAAATTTCTTGGATAAAATTGATGTTTTAATGTTTCCAGGCTATCGGTACGGGTTACGATTTTGTGTATGGCCTTTGTCTGTCTTGTAGATATTAATCGTCTTTGATAAGTACCTTTATCATCACACTAATATTATAAAGGTGAAAGTTTGTGTGTGTGTAAGTATGTAAGTGTGTTTGTTGCTCTTTCACGCTCAAACGACTGGACGGATTTGAATGAAATTTGGTACCAGGATTGCTTATAAGGTCAACGTGGGGAAGTCCGTTTAGCGGCAATAACTTCCGTATTTGAACAGCTAGAGCCCTATAACTCGGAGGGTAAAACAGCATCATGGAGCTCGTTCGAACTGGGGATCATAGATTATTTTTAAAACCACACCTAAGCTTTGTGAACTAAAAATAACAGTAAATCACGAACAACCGTTGTTTTCGCGATTTACTGTGATTTTTGATTCGATGCAACTTTACAATCGAGCTAAGTTACACATCAATCAGGGGGCTGGTAATTTTGATTATATTTCTTTGGAATTTGACTTTCACAACGCTTTGTTTTCAGGTGGATTTCGACGAATGGTTCACGAAAGTACTCAGTCAAGAATTGAAAATCAAAGACAATAACTATAGAATAATACGAAGGCGGATCTGTCAACTTATTGGTGAGTATAGCAGACCATTCGATCGATAGTCGATCGATAGCATAGCTCAAATCCGTGGTGTCCAAATATGTATTTGGACATACCTCTGACTACCCTTAAGGATCTGAAAATTTAATAAGATCTAATAAATGAAATGTCTTCCGCTCCCTGGGATACAGTCGTGATCATATTTTATTCATTCATTTCACTTTCAAAACTATCGTTACTTGTATTAGACATTATAATAGCACACGGAAGAATCGAAACATTGTCGGTATCTAAATCGACGATAATTTTACGTGAGTAATTTCCCGTGTGCTATTATAACATTCATTCATTCATTCAATGTTGTCCAGGTCAATGGTGCGGTGTCCGAGCATCTCAGTCCATCCGGCCGGCGATCTACGCGTCTCTACTGGAGCCCCTGACTAGCCCTAACGAAGACGCAGCAGTGAAGCTGGCCGCAGCAGAAGCGCTGCGCAGCACGCTCGATGACTTCCACTTCGACGTGGACCAGTTCACGCCATTTGCGCCGCACGCTATCGCAGCTCTCTATGAGCTATTGGTAAGCCATTTGCAACTACATCCGGCCGGCCATCTACGCGTCCCTGCTGGAGCCCCTGACTAGCCCTAACGAAGACGCAGCAGTGAAGCTGGCCGCAGCAGAAGCGCTGTAGATGACTTCCACTTCGACGTGGACCAGTTCACGCCATTGGTAAGTAACAACTAGAAGCTAGGAAGTAACAGTTTACTTTGTCTTTAGTTATTTGTAAGTAGAAATAAACGTTGAAAACATACATTTACGGGTATTTATCGCTATTTACCTTTATTTAATATTGATTTTATCCCGACGTTTCGACTGGATTGCACCAGCCGTGGTCGCGTGCAGACTGAAGTGTTGGAGGTACACCGCAGCAAAGCGAAAGCGTTTATTTTTCTACCCTCACTTGATCTTCAGAAATGTTAACCGTGACCAACGGTGGCTATTCTGGATGTCGCCAAAACTAAACTGAACTAATTTGACAGCACTAAAAATGTTGCCGTCCCTTTCATAACGATCGAAATAAAAAGGATGGCATCAGTTTTAGTGCTGTCAAATTAGTTTAGTTTAGCTTGGCGACATCCAGAATAGCCACCATTGAAATATTCAGTATTCAGTATTCATTTACTCACCATAGAGTTATATAGTCATAACATACGTAAGTCACTTTACATATTTTCATAATTATCTGCAAAGCTTAATTAATGATAAATATAATATAATAACTTAATAAAAATCCATAAAAACATGCAATTGTAATTACAATAAATACTACTATGTATTTACCAATATCTTTCTAGGACCCCACTTGCAAATTGGAAAATGAACAGCTCTTAAATAGACGTAAAGGCCTATGATGATGATGATGATGATGTACTAACCTTGCCCAGGTGGAGTCGGAAGAGTGCGACACAAAGATGCACGTACTCCACGTGGTATCGTATGTGATGGAGCGAGTGGGACCGCGGGTCGCGCGCGGCGGTGGCACCGCGGCTTTATTCTCTTACTTACCGCAGCTGTGGCATCACGCTCAACATCACAATATGCTGCGCGCAGCCGCCTTGTCGGCGCTGGTCCACTTGTTGAAGGTAAAACCTATTATACTAGCTAACTTGCCCGTTGCTTCGCTCACGTGGTACCTACCTTGTTAAATATATGTTCATTCGGAAAGTCTAAGCTACAAATTGGTGAAAGAACTTTTGAAATCGGATGAGTAGTTTCGGAGTTTACCCCAAACATACAAACAAACAAACAAACATTACCTTTTTATAATATTAGTATAGATTAGTATAGATAATCAGAATGTTGCTTCGTTTGTTCGTTCGTATGAGCAAGTGGCCAACTCTGGTGACGGAGTTTTTATGCCGCCTAAAGGCCTCCGTCATGGCTTAACGACTTTGAAAGCCGGGACCGACAATTTAACGTGCCCTTCGAAGCACGGAAGCGCTCAGATGAAAATGCCACTTGCGGTCACCCATCCAAGTAGTGTAGAATGTTGCTTAACTTCAACGAAAGAAAGAAAGAAATATCATTTCTTTTTGTAGGACCCCCAATGATCACTTCAGTTTTGTCTTACGTGCTAGGTGATTCTAATGCCTGTTCCAACGCGACTCCCTACACCAGGGAAAGAATCAGTCGAGAACCTGGTGGTGTGGGCCTAGCTTTTTTTAAAAGCGATCCCTTAACAATCTAAGCTCTAACTCTAAATAGTTACAGGTCGCGCCACGTAAAAAGAGCGCTGAGGGGAAGTAGCGGGGGTATGTTTGCGCCTGTGTTCACTCGCTGACGAACCAATAGCACTCGCTGAATCAATGGTATGAAGTGCGCCGCAACACCTCTCCACCAATCATCGACCACGGAGCAGTTTGACAGCCAGCTCTCTTTTTACGTGGCGCGACTTATAACCTATTATTTTTTTCACATGAAAATAAATCTCCAACAGGCACTAGGCGAATGCTCGCCCAGCATCAGACCCTGGGTGTTGAGTGTAGTGAACGAGTCGACCAAACTATCTGAACCTGCACACGTGTATCTATTAGAAGATGCCTTGGAGCTGTGGCTGGCCATACTGGAGTGTTCGCAAGTCGCCGATGCGGACACTTTGCAGTTAGCTGACAATTTGTATCCCATTTTAGGTAAGTTTATTTAATTTTCTTCATTTTGGATAATAGTTCGGTAGAATAGTTATAAATAGAAAGAAAGATGGATATTGTGAGCAACGAAAATACATAGGAATCCTATTAATAATACTATTTGTGTTTTGATTCTCATCAACTCCACTCACTTGAGTCCTTAATTCAATGCCAAACACGGGCCTATTATTAGCAGCCCTCAATGCACAGGCCTACTAATATTATAAGGTGAAAGTTTGTGTATGTAAGTGTGTTTGTTACTCTTTCACGCTCAAACGGCTAGGACGGATTTGAATGAAATTTGGTACCAAAATTGCTTATACCCTGGATTAAAAAATAGGCTACTTTTACGCAGCGGGGCGCAGCTAGGTGTTTCTATAATACAAAATTCCCTTTCAGAACAATCCTCCGAACATCTAAGAATAGTTGTCTATATAATGCAAGCGTACACCTTACTTTGCCCTGAAGAATTCCTATCAGGCGCAGGCGGCAAATGTATGGCGTTACTAGATGACATGCTGAGCGATATGAGGACCGAGGGAGTTATAACTGTTCTAAAAATGGCCGAGATTTGCATCAGCGTCACTTACCCGGAGAGAAACGCTTTTCTTGGCGTGAAGGTTATATGGCCGACGATACTGAGGGTAATACAGTAAGTATATTTTGTGTTATAATTCGTTTTTGGGGTTCTGTAACCAAAGGGTAAAAATGGGACCAATACCAATAACAAATATAATAATTACCAATAACTAAGACTCCACTGTCCGTCTGTCAGTCTCTAGGCTATTTTTCCTTGTTTGTGTTTATTTCTTTCTTTTGTTGTACAATAAAGCATTATCTATCTATCTATCTATCTAGGCTGTATCTCATGAACCGTGATAGCTAGACAGTTAACATTTTCACAGTAAAGTATTTCTATTGTCGCTTTATCAAGAAATACTACAAAAAATAGAATAAAAATAATATTCAAGGGGGGCTCCCATACAACAAACGTGATTTTTTCACATGCTTGGTGATTCTAAACACATAAACAGTAGGTTGCACGTGGCTAAGACTAGCGCAGAATAGAGGCGAATGGCATTCACGAAGGGAGGCCTATGCCCAGCAGTGGGTTAAAAGTGGCTGCTGATGATAATGATGATGATGGTGATACTAATGAAAGAAAGAAAGAAAGAAAGAAAATATTTTATTTAACACACACAAACAAATAATGCCTGTATCTTTAACTATGAAAGAAAGAAAGAAAGAAAAATCATTTATTCTTGTAGGACCTCAAGGATCACTTAAGTATCGTTTTACATGCTAGGTGATTCTAATGCCTGTTCCAACGCGACTCCCTACACCAGGGAAAGAATCAGGCAAGAACCTGGTGGTGTGGGCCTAGCTTTTTTTTAAAAGCGATCCCTTAACAATCTAAAATACTTAATCTAAATAGTCAAGCTTCAGTGGGATCTAGACTTGTTACCTCAATTTTTCAGCGCCATTCTAGAGACAGACGACCTACCAATGGTCCTATCTGTAGAACTCTGTCTACTGTCCCGTGTGATCCTGCTGTCCACGGAGCTGTTCTACAAAGCTGTGCAAGAGGCGTCAGCGGGCGTCACGGACTGTGACGCGGAGCCGGGCAGGGTGCTCAGCAAGTTGCTGCATGTCTGGACGGAGAAGATGAATCTGGTGACGCAGGTGGAACGGTGGAAGGTTGTTGGTAAGATATTCCTCTATACTAATCTGATGTCTATACGCCCCCATAAGCAAATTGGTTTAGTAAACCTACTTTAGCTAAAACTGATATTAAATCTGTTGCTATCTCTTCTCAATGTTATACGAGTAACAAGAAACAAAGTTCTTTAAATCTACATTAAATTGACAAATCTTTATGAATAAGGCCATAAGTCTTAATTATAAAGATTTGACAATTTAATGAATGCTCGTTACTCTTACTCGTATTTCAATTAAAAGAGATATCAACAGATTTAATATCCGTTTTAGCTGAAGTAGCTTTACGAAACCAATATGCATAGGGGGTAATATTATAAAGAGGTAAAGTTGGTTTGTTTGTTTGTTTATATGTTTGGGTAATCTGCGAAACTACTCATCCGATTCCAAAAATTATTTCACCGATGTGTAGCCTGGACTTTCAGAATGAACATAGGCTGTATTTTATCAAGGTAGGTAACAGGTTTGCGAAGCCGCGGGCGAGTAAGCTAGTGGTAATACAAACGCACATAGCCAAGCGAATTAGCTCGTTAAAATGGCAATGGGCAGGCCATTTAGCACGCAGTACAGATGGCAGTTAGGGCCGAAAAATGAAAAATCTTACGGAAAAGTTACGACTTCGACGGGACGGGAACCCGCGATGATATTAGCGATCACCATTTAGCCGAGCTGCCTTCAATCTCTCGGCCACGAAGCCTTATGACGCCGAAGACTTGGAGACTTAGAGATTAGCGCCATCTACTGGGTTTCTAGAAGAATTAGAAACAACTACTGCTTTCCTGACAAAATAAAACCGTACTTTGTTAAAGCAATAAAAACCGGAAAGATATATAACTAGTATTTATTAAAAGTTTGTAAGATAAATGTGGTTTCTCCTCCAGGTCTTGGCTTAGCAGCATTACTGACTACTCAGAACGCGACAGTTCTGCAAAAGTTTCCGGCCATACTGCTCAACATAACAGAAGTACTCAATGACGTCATGAAGCAAGATGACAGCGGGAACTCCGTGGAGTGAGTCGATTGTTCTTAATACGGTTTGATTCGTTAATATTTGAATGAGTGAAGAACTTTTTACTGAGAGATTGTTGGATAATAATTTCAGTAAGTTAGTAAGTAATTGCAGTTAATAGTAGTCAATAAAAAGGTTACTTAAAAATGCTATTTACGCTTGTTTTGGATTGCTAGCAGTGGTAAAATTTTACACTTTCCAACTTATTAGTGCAAATGCTCTTTTAAAGTTACAATAAGAATTGAGTCTAATGTTAGGAGTAACCCTTGTAATATTTATTTATTTATTTATTGGAGATCCAACAGCTTTCCCAAATCAGAATAACAATGTATTATCTATAGCAGCCATACTCAAAGTGTGCTCCGCGGAGCCCTAGAGCTCCGCAAAGGCCCTGTAGGGGCTCCGCGAAAGTACGAGAAAAAAATTTACCTCTCCTGTCAACAGTTCAGTTCATCTTCTATCAAACCTGATATCAACCAGTTGATGAAAAATAAGAAACAGTTTCATACCTCCCATTAGATTAATGAATAAATAAATAATGCACATTACATAACATAGTTTTTGTTTATTTTAGGGTTCCGAGAAATATTTCTCTTTCCAAAAGGGTTCCGTCACCAAAAAAGTTTGAGAATCGCTGATCTATAGGAAGCCAATTAAGTAATATCAAGTACCTATTAAGTATTAAAAATACCTAGCAATGCCCGGTCATCAAGGTACTAATACAAATGTGTTGTTCCAGCGGTCTGGTAGCAACACCAGGCTCTCGGCCCGCGTCCCCGCTGGAGGGGCGTGGTGGGGCCGCGCGCTGGGGCGACGGGGCCGCGGCCGGGGACACGCCGCACGAGCTGCGTCGCCGCGCACTCGCGCATGCGCACCCCGCGCACTGCCTGGACCTGCGCGCCGGCACACATCTACAGGTACGTGGTGGGGCCGCGCGCTGGGGCGACGGGGCCGCGCGCTGGGGCGACGGGGCCGCGGCCGGGGACACGCCGCACGAGCTGCGTCGCCGCGCACTCGCGCATGCGCACCCCGCGCACTGCCTGGACCTGCGCGCCGGCACACATCTACAGGTACGTGGTGGGGCCGCGCGCTGGGGCGACGGGGCCGCGCGCTGGGGCGACGGGGCCGCGCGCTGGGGCGACGGGGCCGCGGCCGGGGACACGCAGCAAGTATAATGGATAACTTTATTATATAAAAGTGCCATTTCATTCTTATGTGTTAGAATGAAATGGCACTTTTAACGATCTTTTAACGATAACGCACTTTGATGCGTCGTAGTAAGAATCGCTATTTAAAATGAATGCTTTCGCGAAGTTGGTACTTGAGGGCTGCCCCTGGGTTAGTGATTTACTATCTATAGCGTTATAGGTCGCGCCACGTAATAAGAGCGCGGTCGGGGAAGTAGCGGGGGTATGTTCGCGCCTGTGTTCACTCGCTGACGAACCAATAGCACTCGCTAAATCAACGGTATGAAGTGCGCCGCGTTACCTCTCCACCAATCATCGACCACGGAGCAGTTTGACAGCCAGCGCTCTTTTTACGTGGCGCGACCTATACTTTGTACCTATACTGAGCCAAAATCTCATATCTCGTAAGCCTATCCTTTAAAAAATGCAACGTGTAATTAAGCTTTATTATATTGTTTTAGCTGGAAACACTAAAAAACCAAGTGGGTCCGGAGACATTCGACCGGCTCGTGCAATCTGTGGACAAGGAGACTCTGAAGCAAATCAGAGAGTACATACCTATTTGAAACTATGTATATAAATCTAACTAGATACCTTATTTACTTGCTTGTGAAAATACTATACTTTGTTAATATGTGACGAAAAATAACTAATTTACAAATCATATTGGTTGGTTATGTTTCTGATGAGGTAAGTAGACTGTTTAGAAAGCTTTCTAAGACGAAATAACGAGTTTTCTCCACCTGCGGCTTAATCGCTGCATACGTTTTACGGTTTACGGTTTAAGAATCTTTGTTTCTCATAAAATTTACATAGAAATCAAGTACTTTAATTCTGATCTGAGGATTACATTTGAGTCTCTTCAATAATTATAAATTCTAAAAAATGTGCAAACCAAATTTAGATAAAACTAAAAATAAAAAAAGAACTCCAAACATTAAAATTGGCCACATGTGGTTCATGGGCTGTATTAAAGGGAATAAATTCACTTAAAGCTGTATAAAGGCTGTATCAGAGTATAAACTTGGCCTATTAGCTACTTAAAACTAAAGATAAACAAAAACAATAATTTGGTATGTGATGTGAGATTGGCGCGGGTGTAACATAAAAATAAAACAGACATAAAAATCTTATGGTCTTATTCATAAAGATCTGTCAATTTAATTTAGATTTAAAGAATGTTTTTTTCTTGTTACGCTTATGTCAATGAAAAGAGATAGCAACAGATTTAATAACTCGTGGCAATTCTGAGTGTCGCAAAAGCTAAACTAAGCTAACTAAAATTGTTGCCGTCCCTTTCATAGCGATGGAAATAAAAAGGATGGCAATAATTTTAGTTAGTTTAGTTTAGCTTTTGCGACACTCCGAATTGCCCCCAATATTCGTTTTAGCTAAAGTAGGTTTACTAAACTAATATGCTTATGCTGTTTGTTTTTTATCTGGAATGTTACATGGATTGACAATTTGAATAGTATTTTCATAAGCTAGTTAGCTTGTCCTAGCTGCATTACCTTCCCATCGTGAACATCGAATGATGTTACATTGTATATTATGTGTTAGTTATATTGAGTATCTTAATTACAAAGCCTTCGTTATTTCTCTAATTGTAATATTCTCGCTTGTTGACGATCCCGGGCTAAAGGCTCAACTCGCACCAAAAGAGCATCGAAGGTCAGCGAAGCGGAGCGCATTTCAGTGTCATACGAAATTCAACTTTATTATCATTACTTTAATACTTATTATCACAGAGAAGGCGCGCGTATTCGAATGCGCCGGAATTCCCGCGAAGCCGCGAGCATCCTCGCGACTCGTTCGAGTTTCTCATGCGATAATAAGTATTATAGTAATGAAAATAAAGTTGAAATTCGTATGACACTGAAACTGCGCTCCGCTTCGCTGCTCTTCGATGCTCTTTTGGTGTGAGTTGAGCCTTAAACTCCGTTACCATTGAACTCTATCTTAAGGCCTCTTTCTAAATTCTGTCTGTAGCTTACTGTGGTATATTTATCACTAGCTGCACCCCACGGTGTTACCCGCGGTGAATAGTTCCCGTTCCCTTGGAAATACCGGGATCAAAAGTAGCCTATTTAATAATCCAGGGTGTAAGCAATCCTGGTACCAAATTTAGTTCAAATCCGTCCAGCTATTTGAGCCTGAAAGAGTAACAAAGACAATTACATACTTACACACAAACTTTCACCTTTATTATTATATATTTACAGACTCTAAACTACTACTTATTTACAAAAATTTACAAAATACAATTAGAACCAGTTGAGCCTCTAAGAATAGTTGACCTCTATAGGCAGCTCAACTGATCCAAGCCACTGCCAGCATTACAATGGCAATACTGATCCGTTGAGCAAAATGGGTGCCAGAACTCGGATTAAAAGTAATAAGTAAAACTACAGATAGAATAGAAACTGGTCTTTTTACGAACTTCTCATATCTAATCTTTGCGACGAGTCATTACGATTTATATATAAGGTTACTTTTTACTTGATTAAGATGAAAATCGCCACGAATGTGTCAAAATATTAATTTTAAAATTAAATTTATGATTTACTTTATATAATTTGCTATGAAATGAAATGAAAAAAAATGAAATATGGTCACGACTGTATCCCGGGAGCGGTAGACATTTCTTTCAGATCATTAGACAATTTTTAGATCCTTTTTGAAGATGTCTAAGGGGGTAGTCATAGGTATGTCCAAATACATACATATTTGGTACATGCCCACTTTTTGCAGAAGTTAACTTTTATTATTTGCTATGTTTTTTTATAAAACTTAAATAATATGTTCTTAATGCCTAACACAAAGTTGTGTACGAGCCTTATATTTACTGAATGTGTTGTATGCATTGAGTTACTATACTAAAAAGTCACAATCTAATAGCTGACAACACTCAAAAAATGTCCGAGCAAATTCAATCTTCTACAATGACATTTGACATTTGAATGTACACGTTATGTCGTTTGTTTTAATATTCAATGTCGCTTGTACGGAAAAAAGTAAAACTCGGCGCACTACGTAGCGTGCGCCGAGTTTTGGCGCGGACATTTTGTTTGATTGTGGCTCTATAGATTGTACCTCAATGGTTGTATGTGATAAACTTGCAATTTCCTAATATATACGGTAAGGTTTGGTATACGGAAGTATTCTGAATTATGGTTTTATATGGACTATAAAATAAAATTATATGCTGTTTGAGAAATATAGTGAAGTTTTACGCAAATATGCATATTATTTTCAATGTACTTAGTAATTAATTTATTTACAGAAACTAAACTACTACATATTTACATAACTGTACAAAATACAATTAGAACCAGTTGAGCCAACTAAGGATCGTTACAAACGATCTATAAGTAGCTCAACTGATCTAAACCACTGCCAGACACTGGCAGCATTGCCGCGCTGGATGGCAATGCTGATCTTTTGAGCCAAATAAGTAAATAAGTGCCAGCTCTCGGATCACGCGTCGCTTTGACCAGACGCTCCGATAGAATTTTAAAAACGCGTTCCGTTTCCGTTGGTAAGGCAATCCGGCTTTTGGGTGATCGCTTAGTTAATTGATAAAAATAAATTAGCATTAGTTTATCATGGACAAAAAATAAAACCTCTTATAAAATACATTGAAACATTATCTTCACTAGGAAGGTTTCATAATCTCCATCTCCGATATTATGAAATAGCATTAATTTTAATAAATGCGAAAACATGTTTTGGTTTTTAGTTTATTTTCAGTGTTTTATAACTAGGCTGTAAAACTATTTCACTTTCAAAACTATCAGAAGGCAGACAAAGGCCATACACAAAATCGTAACCCGTACCAGATAGCCTGGAAACTTTAAAACATCAATTTTATCCAAGAAATTTCAATTACTTTCTAATTAAAATTACCTAAAATTTTTTTTATATTGAATATTGTTGCTACCTAGAAATTTCTTGGATAAAATTGATGTTTTAAAGTTTCCAGGCTATCTGGTACTGCGGGATCAGGGTTACGATTTTGTGTATGGCCTTTGTCTGTCTTCTAGATATTAATCGTCTTTGGTTGTTCTCAGCGTGAGACGCGACCGCGAGGTGACCACACTCATACTCAGATGAAGATTCTCCGGAAGAATCGAAACATTGTCGGTATCTAACCCCGAGTTCCTATATCCAACTAACGGATGTCCGTAGGTCGCTCGTCATAGCAACGTTGTTTATTCAACACAAAATGTATGGCACTTTTTGACAGATAACAACGTTGCTATGACGACCGACCTACGGACATCCGTTTGTTGGATATAGGAACCTGGCATTCATCGACGATAATTGAACGTGAGTAATTTCCCGTGTGTTATAAAGGCTGTAAAACTGTTTTCCGAATAAATAAAATAAAATGAAATATGTTAGTTCCATAAAACGATAATCAGAATACAAAAGCAATGTACTACTAACATAAGTCTGTAGATATTAGTGGCAATTCTGAGTGTCGCAAAAGCTAAACTAAGCTAACTAAAATTGTTGCCGTCCCTTTCATAGCGATGGGAATAAAAAGGATGGCAATAATTTTAGTTAGTTTATTTTAGCTTTTGCGACACTCCGAATTGCCCCCATTGTCATTTGTTTGCGTATTGTAAATCTATGTACTTTATTTTACGGTTTGATGTATTCTTTTGTATGAAAATTTGTATGTAAGTTTTGTATAGAACGTGATTTATTTTAATGGGGCCCTTGCTTTTAAACATCAAAACATTTTGATCGAAGAACTTTTGAACTATCATTATAAATGAAAAATCTTACTAAAAGTTCACAGCTTCGATAGGATTCGAACCTGCGTAGATACAAGTGATCGCTTTTAAGCCGAGCTGCCTGACCACTAGGATACGGAACCACTACGCCGAGAGCTGAAACTATTAGTAAGATCATATCTCGGTTAATGCACCGTTTAAACTATCATCGAATTAGTTACAACTGGATATATTGTATGTTTTAAGTCAGTACGGCATATCTCGAAATATCGTTGAGCCTAGGGCTTTCAAGCGGCCTAAATACTTGCCTAAATTGTTGCTTAACCAAAATAATCTTTACCTTACCAATAATTTTATTCTGGCGTTCAGGGGTTCCGTTTCCTAGTTGGTAAGGCAATCCGGCTTATGGGCGATCACTTGTATCATCACGGATCGAATCCCACCGGAATCAAAAATTTTGTTAAGATTTTTCATATTTTTTTTTATATTTTTATTTATTCTATTTTTACATCTTAGGAAAACAAACAGTCATAAAAACAAATTTAATAACTAAATATAATACTAAAGACCATTTAGATTATGGACATGACATTTTACCAAAAAATAATAACATTCTCATGCTATGCACGTCCACAATTCCAAATCCATCAGACTTTCCTTGAACGTCTTCTAATCTTTTTGATATTTTAACTGTAATGTTATTCGAAAGTGTAAATAATTGTCTAACTGTCTAATTTTAACACTTAGGCTCAACTCACACCAAAAGAGCATCGAAGAGCAGCGAAGCAGAGCGCAGTTTCAGTGTCATATGAATTTCAACTTTCTTTATTTTCATTACTATAATACTTAAAATACTTATTAAAGTAATGAAACTCCGCTTCGCTGCTCTTCAATGCTCTTTTGGTGTGAGTTGAGCCTTACAGATAGGAGATGTATACCTCACCTTGTGTATGTTTTAATAAACCTATTTAAGCTACTTATTCATGTGCCGATACTTATGAAAAAGAGACAAGTTACTTCTGAAGTTTAAAAGCACGGGCTAAAAAGGTGATACCAGCAATTTACGACTACTTGATAATTTTGTCGCTAAATAATTATATTATTAAATCTATTTCGTCTTCGACTACTTTCCGATACATTTATAAGCTTTTGTAGCATTTAAAAATACTGACCTTTTTAAAGATCTGACTGAATGTCTAGGTATAGGTCGCGCCACGCCACAAAAGAGCGCTGGCTGTCAAACTGCTCCGTGGTCGATGATTGGTGGAGAGGTGTTGCGGCGCACTTCATACCATTGATTTAGCGAGTGCTATTGGTTCGTCAGCGAGTGAACACAGGCGCAAACATACCCCCGCTACTTTCCTCAGCGCTCTTTTTACGTGGCGCAACCTCTACTGTGTCACATCACATCGACAATTGTTATTATATTATCAAATCGCCATATTTCTCTTCCCCATATTTTCTTCTTATTATGCTTCAAATAAAAAAAAATTAAGAAAAATCATTTATTCTGGTAGGAGGAAATAGTAGCATGTAGTGCGTGGTATTGCCTTTTAGTGTGTAAAGAAAGCATATTAGGTATGCCTGAATTCCATATATACTTAATACATATAAAATAACTAATACATATTTTTGTAACGCGCTGCTGTAGTCTTATGTGTACAGTCAGTTATATAAATGGTTTACGATTTGATAGCACATAATAAAATTGATACAAAAAAATGGGACGATAACTTTACGTGATAACGTCATTAGAAAACATTGTGGCTTAGGCCGATCGTGCCTCTCTATCGATTGTTCCGCGCTCTCGCTCGGACGTTCGGCTCAGGCGAAACGTGAATATTTTTCGCGTGCGTGCAGCCGGCGCGGCGCTCATCGATTTATAAGATGTTATCACGTCAAAAAACTGACTCAAAGGTAAATTTACTGTAAGAAGTAAAGAACTTGCAATTGAAGGATTTGAATGTAGTAAACCAGTTATTTGGCCGACTGTACTTATTACCATTTTGTAAGTATAGAAATGCACGATAATCATAAAGTATGAAGTTAGTCATAATAAAGAAAGTTAACTAAACTAAAGAATGTTCCACACAGTGTCTTTGAAAATACTAAATGCTAGAAAATCTATTCGTTTTTGAATTTGTGAATACGCGTTAGTGACCCAAAAAATCATAAAAGACTGCATCCGAAGATTCCGAAGTATTTTGGAAATAATAACTATTTCACTTTCAAACCTTTATTTTCAAATACAAAAAAGTAACTAGTATCCGATGTAGCGCTTCATCTACGCTCCTTTGGTTGGCAATCTCTGTTTTTTTAGCTCAGGCCGGAATATCTATTTTCCTAAAATGTATTTTACCCAAAATGACTGCTTTTGCGACTATTAAGCTGACATTATGCAAAAAACGTGCAAAAAATGTAAACGCAGACATTTTAGGTAAGTACCTAAATCCCACTAATCCCACTAATATTATAAAGGTGAAAGTTTGTGTGTGTGTAAGTGTGTAAGTGTGTAAGTGTGTTTGTTACTCTTTCACGCTCAAACGGCTGAACGGATTTGAATGAAATTTTGTGTCAGGATTGCTTATACCCCAGAATAACTAATAGGCTACTTGAAATTCCTGAAAAGTGCAGTGTTCCCGTGGGATTATAAAACAAAATGTTCATTAAAATAGTTTCGGTAGTTTGGCCGTGCAAAAGGCAGCTGTCAGACAAAATAACTTCATAGATGGCAGCACAGGCAAAAATATAACTCCTTCACGCTCGAACGGCTGGACGGATTTGAATGAAATTTGGTAGCAGGATTGCATATACACTGGATTAAAATAAACGCTACTTAAAATTCCTAAAAAGTGCATTGATTCCGTGGGATTATAAATCAAATTCATTAAAATAGTATACACAAAATAGTTTGGCCGTGAAAAAGTAACAAAATAATTTCAATAGATGGCAGCACAGGCAAAGTTATTATTCCTTCACGCTCAAACTGCTGGATGAATTTGAATTAAATTTGGTAGCAGGATTGTTTATTCCCTGGATTAAAGTGTACGCTACTTAAAATTCCTTAATAGTGCATTGATTCCGTGGGATTATTAAACACATACAAAATAGTTTGGCCGTAAAAAACTAACAAAATAATTTCAATAGATGGCAGCACAGGTAAAGTAATTATTCCTTCATGCTCAAACGGCTGGATGAATTTGAATTAAATTTGGTAGCAGTACCTACCCTGGATTAACAAATAGGCTACCTTAAATTGCTGAAAAAAGGAATGGTTCCATGGGATTATATACCAAATTATTCATCAAAATAGTTTGGCCGTGAAACGTAACTGTTAGTCAAAATAATGTTAATAGATGGCAGCACAGGCAATGTTATAACTCCTTCACGCTCAAACGGCTGGACGGATTTGAATGAAATTTGGTAGGTACCAGGTCAGTTGATTTCCTGGATAAAAACATGTCATAAGCTACATTAAATCCCTTAAAAGCGTATTGTGCCCGTGAGATTATCAAAATACCTAAATTATGCTTCTTCAAACTCAAACGGCTTAACGAATTTCAAATATTGTTTTTTTTGTCCCGATAATCTCACGGAATTGGGACTTATGTACGCAGATAAATCCCCGATAAAAAGATTTCTAACTCAACATAAACCATTAGGACAAAGTTTATATTTGTGTCTTCAATTAAAATTCGGTACAGCACCTCATCATCGCTATTTTATTACATTTCCCACAGTTTCGGCTCGCTTCGAGTCTAAAAGCCTCGCTGCGCTCGCTTTGCTCGCATGTAGCTTTTTCAATCTTTTGCAAGCAAATTGAACTGTGTCAGACCTTAGAATAGGAACCGACTAGCGCCTTTTCTTTGAGCACCATGAGCAAACATAAGTGTTCATGACGAATTTATCTTAAGAATTTCGAGTCTAAGAAACTCGATGCGCTTGCTTAGTTCGAAGCTCGCTACGCTCGCACGGTAGCTTCTTGAATATTTTGCTAGCAAATTGAACTATGTCAGGCCATAGAATAAGAACAGACCAGCAGTCAGCCTTTTCTATGAGCACTATAAGCAAAATCAAGTGTCACACGACGCATTTTTCTTAAAAATTTCGGCTCGAGTTTAAAAGGCTCGCAACGCTCGCTTAGTTTGAAGCTTGCTACGCTCGCTTAGTTCGAAGCTCGCTTCGCTCGCACGGTAGCTTCTTGAATATTTGCTGGCAAATTGATCTATGTCAGTCAATAGCATAGGGACCGACCAACAGTCAGCCTTTTCTGTAAGCAATATAAGCTACATCAAGTGTCACATAACGAATTTGTCTTAAAAATTTCGGCTCGCTGCGCTCGCTTGGGTCGAAGCTCGCTTCGCTCGCATGGTAGCTTCTTGAATATTTTGCGAGCAAAATAAACTGTGTTAGACCATAGAATAGTAACCGACCAGCAGTCATCCTGTTCTATGAGCACCAAAATCAAGTGACACAATGCAGCATTGGTCTTAGTTAAGAAGCAAAATTAAAAAATTTATGAAAAAAAAATTAATTACGTAAGAAAATAGTAATTTTCTGCACTCTCACTCTCACTTAGTGCTTTGTGTCTTTTTTTGTATGTACTTATGTCTGTGCTTTTGTTGCCAAATAAATGTTATTCTATTCTATTCTATTCTACTCTATTCTCAAGGTGCATTTTTATTCATATCTCTGACGATCCTCATCAGATCAAAAAAATAATCATCAAATCAAGGTTCACCCAGTCGACGTAGGTATTTAGAACCTCCTACTTTTTAAAAGTCGTTAAAAAATCTATTAACTTATTTACCGCGGGTAACACCGCGGGGTACAGCTAGTATATAGATATTTTGGTCCTGAGCCGTTTTTTTACTAAGTAGAACTAAAATGACATCGAAAAGTGAACAAAGAAAAGTACTTACACACATATTTCTTCACATTCAGAAAAAGTGCAGTTAGTGAAAAAAAGAAAGAAAAATCATTTATTTTGGTAGGACCTCAAGGATCACTTTAATTTCGTCTTACATGCTAGGTGACTCTAATACCTGTGAATTTCAATAACGGATGAGTGATCATTACGTTAACACAGATAAACCAAAACCAAAACATTTATTTTTATAAAAAGTCTATACTTATTATAAAAATAAATGTTATAAACAACAACAATTTTCAGCTTTTGATTATAAATAGTGCCTTTAATAAACTGCCAATAGCGATAATAATAATAGGACATAGTAAATTAAAATATCTTGCTATCTATGCGTGTTCAAAATTCACTGATGATTTTTAAGTATAATATACACCTACTTCATTTCGTGTAAAATATCTTTTACCCGACTGATATGAAAGTAAATTTTACCTACATAGTAGGTAGGTACCTATATCGCAGCTTGCTGAAAAACTTAACCTAGGCAAAATCGCTAAATAAACCTTAATTTAAAAAAGTCGAAAAATGCGAAGGCGCCTAAAGCTAATTTTCGCCTATTTCATTTGTGTTTTAAAGTTAATCCTTCCTTTTAGGTACTTTCAAAATAAACAAAGGTCGAACTTAAACATGAATAATAACACAGATAATAGTGGCAATTCTGAGTGTCGCAAAAGCTAAACTAAGCTAACTAAAATTGTTGCCGTCCCTTTCATAGCGATGGGAATAAAAAGGATGGCAATAGTTTTAGTTAGGTTAGTTTAGCTTTTGCGACACTCCGAATTGCCCCCAATATAATACTATACCTACGAGTAGGGTACATTGTCGTACAATGAACCAGGTAAAGTTTGGAAGCCTTTAGCTTCGAGTTTCTTGGGTTTTTGTGTTCGGTTTTTTCACTGTTCGTTAGTGAATTTATCTGTCTTTCAATTTGCATTTAAATTTCTTTACAAATTTTATTAGTTTAGAAGATACATGGTTTTTAAAAAAAAATGAGATTTGGTTCAATGTGTACTCTTAGGTGTACACAGTGAACCGGGGTATTTTCCACAATGAACCACCTTATTTTGGGTAGCGTAATTATATTATAAAACATTAATAAAGGGCAATATATGAAACTACATAGTACTTTTATGCTTTTAATTGCGATATTTATGGTTTGGTAGCATAAAACACTTTTTTCTATTTTTTTATCATTTTTCTACATTTAATCGGTCAAAAATTTACATTTAACCTGTACAACATTTGAATAACTAATAGAAAAACACTCAAATCACGATAAAGAGATCAAAATTATTATTTATTATTAACCTTAATCAAAATCAGCAAGGTTTCTATTTTTTTTAGAAAATTACACTTAGCAAGTAGCATAAAAACCATGTTCATTGTGAACTACCTCGATGTGGTTCTATGAGAGACACAGCACATACTTTGAACTAATCTGAAAATTTCAACGGTTTAGTCTTATTATTTTAAGCTTACGTGCGGTACATGAGAAAGCTAACTAAATGTTTATTTAATATTTGTAATAAAAAAAGTGATATCTTTTATACAATTCACACAAAAAATCAAAGATGCCAGCAGAAAAAACATACTTTTTGGTTCAATTTTCAAACAAACGCTTCTCACACAGCCGTTATTAGTGGGCGACTTGCACAAACAGGTGTGCGGAGGGGGGACACATGTGCCTATCATTTACAGGTAGAAGCACAAATGGGCAACGTCAGATTTCTGAGAAATAACGATGGTTAATTGTGGCTGCCTGGTTCACTGTTGAACTACCTACCCTACATAATAATTATTGCTTTCGCACTGCTTAAAATCGCCATAATATTTTGAATAAATAACGTGTCTTTATGCACACTTGATAAATTAAAAGATTTTTGTGCAATGTTGAACCGTAATCATTATGTATTTTGACCTAGTGAAAAAAAACTAAAAATTATATCCAAATATAGATTTAAGAACGCGTAGTATAACTTTTAGAACGATAACATGCAATGGAACATCTTGTTAGATCTTTGGCAAATTCTAGAAATAAAACATGTTTTACAATGAAACTTTGTTGTGATTTCACTTCACTAGATAACCATGCCTGCATAATAATTATTATGATAAACGAATATTTTTATAAAATACCTAATAATAATAAAGTAATAAGTCAGTCACTAAGTTCGTATGAGAAAGTAGCCAACTCTGGTCACGGAGATTTTAGGCCGCCTAAAGGCTTCCGGAGGAAAGGATACCTAAAAGACTTTTGAAAAATAGGTTTGAATATTATGTTCCTGTCTCGTTGCATGCCGCCACCGCGCCCCTAGCGAGAAAAATAATTATTGTCCAAAACAGCATTTCGTAGTCGGCTGTTTAGGTACCTACCTAGGTACCGACTCCCCCAAAACATGCCGACAAAGAAGATCAGCTGATAACAAAGTAAATACTACACTTTCAAGGCGAGCTTTAAAAACGGTTATGTCTACAACTTCCGCAACTAAGGAAAAGCCACTCCAAACACTCAGCGAAAATAACATCAAAATTCCTCTCGGAAACTAGCTTAGTTTATACGGAGGCGTGATTCGAACTTTTCGAGGGCACGTCTTGGATCTAATAGGACTGCATTTTAGATGGAGACCTAGGTTTGGGAGCTTGCCAAGTGATAGGTCTAGGCATCTTTCAACCGCTAGCAATCACGGGACCGACAAAAATTGATGTGCGGCTTGTGATTCGAGTACCTACGGGTGGACGTATTGGAAACTCGTTTCGTTTTTGTATTGCTTTGCTGTTTTGAAGTTTAGGTTTACCATTTATAAAAGTTTAGTTAGTGAAGCTAAAGATAATTATTTTGAGTGAATGATTAACCAAGATTGGAGGTAATCTTCATTTTGACTCTGAAAATTTAGATTACCAGAGTGGTTAGTGGTCTTGCCACAGACCAACTATCCAAGTAGGTAGGTAGGTAACTTCATTGTTATTAGTAGCTTGGTACCTACCATGAACTAGGTAGGAAAACATCAGAACCTGTCTTGAATATAAGGAGGAGACTCCCAACAACGGAGTTTTATTTATTAAGACTTGTTGTGTTGGAAATGTTTAATATTATATCAAACGTAGTAGGTAGGTACCATGTAGGTTATGTTTAGTTATACCAACCATAACTTGATCCTACCTATTCTCACATGTTACGCATACTACCCGTTCAAAATCAAGTTTGCAAGATAAAGGTCCCCAAACTTACCTCCTTGTATGTTCTGAATTCCGGGCCGCAATCAAATTCTCGTTTAGCATCACACGGAGTTGGGTCCTTATCACAACTGGGCGCCAGCCAACTTGCATGTCTTAAGTTGCAAAATATGTAGACCCGAAGTGGGTTATAGCGATAGAGTGTATACCTACTTAAGTATATAAATTTAATCTGTTTTATTACCTAACAATATTGACAAAAGAGTACCTTGTTCAAAAAACCCTTTTAACAATAACCTCTACACGCAGTAGAATCCCCTAGTTTTAGCTAGACGATTCAAAGTGGACTGTTTGATCTAATTAAATAAATAAATGTTAACCTTTTGCTAAAAAAGCCATGTTGGTCAAGTGGATTACTTAGTACCTCGACTTTCGATCCGAAGGTCGTGGGTTCAAATCCGGCCGCGCATCAATGAACTATTTCGCATCGAAAAATTTATAAGCGCTTTAACACGAGCTTATAACGGTGAAGGAAAACATCGTGCGTGAGGAAACCAGTTAGCTCTCTAATAGCGTCGATGGGCTTGCAACCTGTCACGGAAAGTTAACTTCTGCAAAAAGTGGGCTTGTACCAAATATGTATGTATTTGGACATACCTCTGACTTAAAATGCCTAATGATCTGAAAGAAATGTCTACCGCTCCCGGGATACAGTCGTGATATTATTTCATTTTTTTCATTTCATTTTTCTTTTGCTTTAGGGTGGGCGAATGAGTGCCCTCAAATGAGATGTAAGAGTTGTGACTTCGATTCTTGCCAGTAGAAGAAATGTTTGCATGATCTACTAGTAGATAAGAGTATTTGTTGCAGGTCGGACCTAAATTTGGATCGTAGTCTCTGATAAGTACCTACTTATAGGAAAACTCACGATTTAGGAAAACCTAGTGTGAAATAAGGTTCTTTAGCGAATAAACAACGTGAATAAATCTGCAGCCGTTTCAAACAGGTCATGTCATGAGCAGAGATAAAGTTATAAATACTTAAGCCAAGGATAAGGCCTAAGTCTGATAATGTTGTCTTCTTCTTATGGTGCCTCTCCGACTAGTGAAGGTTGGCAGTCAATATGGCATATTTGTTCACGGTCTTTAGCGAGGCGAAATAGTTCGGCAGCGCTCGCTATCCCCGTCCACTCCCTGATGTTCCTCAACCAAGATTTTTTCCTCCGACCAACACGTACCTACGCCTGTTTTAATGTTGTAAATCCAAGGAAATGCAGTTTTAACAGACAGTCCGCAGTTCGACGGTATGCACCTGTAGATCTACAAACACTCAACACAAATTATTAATACTTACCTACTACTCCAGTAAGAGGTAGGCACTTCGAAGAGGAAATGTGTAAGTTTCATCATAGTTACGCAGTTACAGCCACTCTAAAGAAGCCCTCAGCGAAAAAAGAAAATAAAAAACCCCTAACTCGTTACCGTAAAGTACCAGGCGAACATAAATTAAGAGGATACCCAATGTCGTTCTAATAACAATGGTCGAGAACGAGCTCAAATACGTTTACCCCCATTCATCGGGCCACGATAGCAGCGGTCACTCGCCATTCACCTCACATAACGATACAACGGTACGAAGGGATAAATCGACAGCCGTGACGAGAATATACTAGGAGCACAGAATAAAATTGGAAGTGTAACTCTATCTGGGACAAAAATCAGCCAGAAAAATGTTCCAGAACGATGTTGATTGGCAGAAATATGAATTATAGTCAGGATTATAATGACGGTAGGTACTGATTGCCCTGAGTTCATTTATGTTTGCCGTTTTATATTGCTTTATGGTACGTTTGACGCTCGTAGACGGTCTTGTAGAGATTCGTAGAGGCTTCGTAGAGATTCGTAGAGGTTCGTAGATAATTTCTGCTACGCCTAAGGACATTGCAAGGAAGTGTTGACAATTGTTGCTGAATTACGCAATTAACTTTTAGCATAGGTACTTATTTATAAAATTACATATTTATCGGCTCAATCCTGCGAAATATCGCAAGACTGTAGTACAACCCACACATAAATTCACCTTATCCCACATAGTGTCATTAGTTCTAAATCCCGAATAGAATATCCGAGGGGTATAAAAGTTTTAGGGATAACGGGTAACTAGCCCCTTACGTGGGGTGTATTGTGCGAGATAAATAAATATAGTCGTCAGTTTTATTGCGAGGCGATGGATTAGCTAGATAAAATGCTTGGTCGACCAAGGCAGATTTCGGCTTGAATCTGCTCTACATTTTACTACTTGTTTCGATCGATAACTACACATTATTTTTACCTACCTCGTCCCACTGGTGGTCTGTCTGGTTTAATATATGTCAAGGTACGTCTATTCCTCGCCGTCTTCCGCCAGCCACTCTCGAAAACATCGTTGACGCCTCATTCATTTGTCACTTTGGAATATTGTTTTTAGAAGCGCATTCAATGCGCTTCTAAAAACAATAATCCACCTACTCGTACTCGTAGTAAGCTACTCGTAGTAAACACCTACTCGTAGTAAACACCTAGGTACTCGTAGTAAGTATAAAGTAATTATTATAGGAGTTTTTGTTTATCGAACCTATGTAAAATACCTTATAATTACTTTGACGAGCTTCACTTTTTACTCCCTATTATGAAATAAGAAACTATGCTTAAATTAGTATCGTGTTTGCTGCTCTGATTATTCACGATGTATTCTACAATCTTAACTTTGTCCTTTTTAAAATCTTATGTAGACAAACAGCTGTAAAAAGCAATGTCTAGTAAAAGCTACTACCCTGCTCTCGCTCTCCGTTTTAATGCTTAGAAATTCTTTTAAAATCCCGTTTAATCTTTTCAAATAGAGTTTTTACTTTTCTAAAATTGCTTTACTTCTTGCCCTTCAGATAAACAATTTGTGTTCATTATCTTTTTACAAAGCGAAAGTGATCAACCGACATTCTTGCAAACTCATCTCCACGGCAATTTGAAGTTAGTCAAGCAAAAAGCGAGCTAGCATCTATCAACTTAGCTCGCTTTTTGCGATGTAAAAACTAGTCTCCAACTACGTAGGGCTGTGATGGACGAAGCAACTTTAAACAGGTTAAACAGCAGAAGTTTGCCAGCAATTTACGTAAAATAGTTACAAGTAGGTCTTTGCACTTAGATATTTCTGTAAACTGTGTCCGTTGCTTTATAATTTCAAAGTTTAGGTACTTACTTGCTAATTAAAGGTGAATAGTCGTACTACAAAGTTCACACTTGATCAAAATACACAGTTAAAAAATAAGAAGTAAAAATAAGAATTTATTTGCGAGCTGGCCTTTGAAAAACAACCATCATTTAGTAGTTCGTAAATTTTTTGTTTCGATCAATAAAAATCCATGTAAGTTTCAAAGGTAGGTAAGTACCTACTTAAACTCTAAACAAAAACTACGTTTGTAAGTTAGGAGCTCGTTTGTAGTGAATAGTAAATAGGTACTAGGTACCTATAGAATAAATTCACAGATTCAGCATTTCTTGCTGCAGGGGACAATGCAAAGCAAAACAAAGCGGTAAGTAATTAAGATGCGACTCACAAGAAATCAGATTACAAGCGCATTGCTGGCGGTTGACAGGAACGCGAGTCCTGACGAGGAAATATAGCTTTAGGCTGTGTCCACAGAAGGAAAATTGTTAGCGGCCGACTGAGTTTGCGGCGTATCGGTTTAGTACACGCCCTTCCGTATATTTGAGATGGAGTGTCCACAGTTTGCTAGTTTCGCGCTCACTTTACGCAGTTTGCAGCGTTACGCGCGCTGACTGTCTCAGTTAGTAGCCGACTCACAGCAAAACCGGTTCCAGTCGGCGGCGGCGATATGGTTGATATGGCGAAAATTTATCTGAGTTTGCAGCTAACTCAAATTTAAGTTTTCCACAAATTTGCGGCTCACTCAGTCGGCCGCTAACAGTTTGCCTACTGTGGACACAGCTTTAAGGTAGGTAAGTACATTTGTTGAACACTGATTGTTGGTTTTGCATAATAGTTCTACGCTTGTTTTAGATGCTGATACCTACCAGATGTGCTGTTTTACCTTTTTTGTCTCCGACGAAATCTATTTGGTTAGCTACAAGATGGAATTGTGTATCTTTTTTTGTGTATTTTATGTGCCTGTCTGAGGCAACGTAGCTTCTAAACGGATGAACCGATTTTGAATATTTTTGTCGTTGGTGAAGTTGTTTCAAGATAATCTGCTCAATCAGCTCTTTTCTAATTTTTAAATTTTTAAATCGGGGTTTTATCCATTAAATAAATTTAATTGTTATCACTTTTCCAAACACTAAATGACTAAGTTTAAGTAAGTTCGTATGAGCAAGTGGCCAGCTCTGGTGACGGAGTTTTTAGGCCGCATAGAGGCCTCCATCATAACTTTAAAAACTGTGAGATATTTTTGGCACACTGCTCTAAGTACTCGTAGGTAGTAGATGATTAACACACACTACGAAACTCTTCGGTGTTATAGTTAGCAAAACGATAAGGTAAATCTATTTATACGATGGAAATCTACTAATGTAATAAGTACCTAAGTAGGTACCAACTGAAAGTATACAGAATTCGTAAATTCTCCCAGCCCTCTAATTTCAGCAACTCAACCGCAAACTCCGTCCCCAGAGATCCAAAAGCTGTTTAATCTTAAACAAACGCTTATTATCTCACTAGGCAAAGCAATTTTACTGATAACTAAACAGACCTGCAAGTGTCACGCCGCATTTGTCTTGAAAGCGGGTTTACAACGCCTGCCAAAATATTTAATACTAGCTTACTCACCCGCGGCTTCGCTCGCCTGGTACCTTGTTAGAAAATAGCCTATGTTCATACGGAAAATCAATGCTACACATCGGTGAAAGAATTTTTGAAATTGGATGAGTTGCTTTGGAGATTACCCCAAACATACAAACAAACCAACTTTACCTCTTTATAATAATAGAATAGAAAACCCTATAAAATGCTATACGAAGGGTCCGGCCATTAGGTAATGATTCCGAAACTTATGGAAGTAAATTGTCTTAGCTTAGACCATCTCTCCCACTTTCAATCTGGCTGACGTCGTTATACCTACTGTTATAGATTAAAATTATGTACTTAATTACATTCTGCAAATCTTGAAAGGTAACTGAGGATGCTTGAGGGTAGGCGATGAGCGGAGTGGAGCGGAGTCGAGTAGAGTGCAGCGGAGTGGGACTGAGTTATGTAATTACCTACATTCTGCAAGTCTTGTAAGGTAGCTGAGGAGGCAGATCAATAAGAAGTTGGATGGACTGGGAAAGACCATACAAGTTAGCAGAATTGAATTTTGAAATGGTGGCCGATAGAGCATAGTGGAAGAGAAAAGCCTATCGTGCGTGATAAACTAGACAACATCTGATCTAGTTTAACGCGTTCAATGCCCATTGAACTACGTGGCGATGTTGCATGGATTCAGGAGCACCGTGGTGGATAGGCCGGGAATGGGTTAGACGTCCACGCGGATATTTGTCGCTAACCCATTACGAATTAGCGACTTACAACATTAGTAAGAAAAAGTTATGCTTCAATTAGCATGAGAGAAAACGAGAACGACATTGGGGGCAATTCGGAGTGTCGCAAAGCTAAACTAACCTAACTAAAACTATTGCCATCCTTTTTATTCCCATCGCTATGAAAGGGACGGCAACAATTTTAGTTAGCTTAGTTTAGCTTTTGCGACACTCAGAATTGCCACCATTGTTTTTACTATCACATGCAAACAAGTAAACCACGGATTAAAGACATCGTAGCGAATCAATGAATTATATAACAACGCTTTAGCAAGCAGTCACGTTTGAAGAACTCATCAAAAACAACATCAGTGAAGTCATTGTCATGCACAGCGTTGATTTTCAGTACGAAGGATAAACCGGGGCTAATGCCTGCTTATAAAATGAATGCGTCGTAAGTGTCGTCTCGGGAGTCGTTTGTTTTTTAAGTCACCCCAACGTGAAATTGTGAGGAATGTCGGCGATGCGACGTAATTATTAAAGAAGAGACTAGCGGCTTCTCTCACGAATTACTTTTTCTTTCCGGAGCTTTAGATAAAACTGTCGTTGTTTGAGAAATTATTGAATAAAAAGATGTAGGGTTACCGGCGGTTTTTGTGTAGGTAGTATAGTAATCTATCCTCTCTTAGGTTATACATGTCATTTAATATACTTAAGCCAAATCAACTGGCTCGGATCTGAGTGGTTTCTCTAGTTGAGAGTCCTTCACATCTATCGTCGGTAGAATCGGAAGACTCACATAAATAACACCTTTATGTTATATCCGCATCACAGCTTCCAATGCGACAATAGCTACGTGCTAGAGTAGAGTGTTTTATAGTTATTATTATGAGAATTGTGTTAAGATTTTGATGATGAACTGATCACAAAACAGTATACTTACAGAAAGTATAATTGTGTGTTGTGTATTTGCAACTGAAAATATTCATCCACACTAATCACATTTGTATAAAGACATGCGTTCCATATTGTGAAATATTAGTAGGTACCTACTCTCTGAAATGAACTGATCATTAAATAAATTAACTTTCTGAATGGTTCATGAATTTCAAAAATCACATCAAATCATATTGATGACTAGCGTACCCGCACGTTGTACGCGTAAGATTGCTTTTTATATACAGGTAGGTAAGTATCTGAATTACATAGTACCTAGATAAGTAATTTTTTTAATGGTCCGTCAGTACTTATTAGGTAAGTAGGTAATAATAATTATGTCATTAGAATGTCTCACAAATTAATTTACGATAATAATGAGCAAGGGGCCAACTCTGGTGACGGAGTTTCTAGACCGTCTAAAGGCCTCTGTCATGGCTTGACGACTTTGAAAGCCGGGACCCACTGACGACGAATTTAACGTGCCCTCCAAAGCGCAGAAGCGCTCAGCAGTCCAGGTTTTGACCGCTGAGAATGTTGCTAAACTTCAACGATCTATCAAGAACGTCTTAGCTGGCTTCGCTACGAGCGCTTCATTTCTGGATGGTAATTGCAAGGAATAGTATTCTGGTTCATTAGGTAATTTATTCTCCAAATACGGGATAGTCAGAGTTTGCAAGAAACAAAACTAATGGTGACGGCAACACGAGACCAGCGTGGTGCAAGTGATGTATTTTAGCGTCTTTGTGAAGACTTTTGAATTTTGAACTTCTGATCAGAAAGTCTTACCCCCGGTTCCTATATCCAACGTATGGATGTCCGTACGTAGGTCGTCATAGCAACGTTGTTTATTCAACACAAAATGTATGAGACTTTTTGACAGATATCACGGAAATCAACATTACATACCTACCTGACAGGTTCCTAGCTTCTTTACTGATATAAGTAAGTATTGTATCTGATAAACTTTTTCCAGTCTATTAATATTTTTATCAACTGTTTAGAGCTCGTATTAATTTCAAAACTATTCGGATCTAGTTCTTAAGTATTGGTCGCCACCTCCTGAAACTTGTCCAATATAATAATTTACGAGCTGAAACCGGCGGGGACGCAATTAGCTGTCCCGTAACGAACGCGTCAAATAATATCATTTTGTGATTTATGTTGATTAATATGGCGTTGTTTACAATTTGTCATTAACGCGGAATCAAAATACATTATAATAATACAGATTTTGTAGAACTAGAGAGAAGATAAAAAAATTGCAATTTTTTTTAAAATAGCAAAATTTGTTTTTAGTCTCATAGACGGCTTCGCTGATTTTAAAGTTTTGTTTCTGCGGGGATCACTGTACCTAATAGAGCTCTAAGTAGATCCGGTGGGTGGCATTTTTTCTTCTATAAGATTTTTTTTTATACTTAATTTGCCAATATTATAAACAAAACTTATTCTGAATCCTGCCATCAAAATAGTATAAATATTTAGGTACCTATTGAATTTCTAAAATTAAGTCGCTACAGAACATATCTAATATACCTATGTATATACCTATAGGTAAGTAGGTACTTTGGTATCATTGGAAGAGAAACAACAAAAAATATATTAGGTAAATAGGTACTACAAGAGTTGTAAAATGGTGCAAAAACTAGCGACTAGCTCATAGAGCAAATTACCTACATTCGACACAATTGAAGTGGCAATTACGAAAGAACGCCGGAAGCCGGGCAGCGCTCGCCACTTCCTTCCGCAGATTCTGTTACACTCACAATAATTAGGGTAGTTGGGAATTACGTGTGTTCGAATCCGGCCGTGCATCAATGGACTTTTCGTTGTGACTTTATATGCACTAAGTATACGTAACATCAGCTTTTCCTTGAAGCAAAGATTATTTTAGACCTCTTGAAGAAAAGCATCGTCAGGAAACCCGCAGCTAGTCAGCCCCACACGTATTGACTACCTACTTACCTACATCAATCTTGATACCTACTTAAGTATATTCAATAGGTACTTGGTAGGCAATTTACTCATCATAATACCTAAGAGCCGAACAAAATGAAAGTTCTGGAAAGAACAAGAGAAGCAAACATCTGAAAACTGGCATTATTTCGGCAACCTACCTAAGTTTGAGACATTTTGTGGCAAATTTCAAACTGCACCTCAGTGTTCGTAAAGTTTTAGCTCCTACGAATTCCTGCACGTGTTACTGAGAGCAGATTTTGTCGACACAAGACACAGGCATCCAGGCATTCTGTGTACTTTGGAATGCGGGTGGAATGGACGCCATGACAGTTTGCAATTAGGCGGCAAACAAAATCGCGGGAGGGATCATGATTTTGATGTGATGTGATTGGCTGATTTGAATGACAGCTCGGTTCTGTAAAAAGTTTTTGAAAGATAGAGATAAAATCTTTACCTTATTCTGAAGTAGAAGAGACACAAACTCGCAGGAGCCTTTTCACTTATGTAGGTAGGTAAGTACATACCACGTACGTACATAGGTAGGTACCTACTCATATTTTCTTTTATTTATTAAAAAAAAGGCCAAATCAAGCCAGAGCACATGAGCATGCTACAGCATGTTCCAAGTTATCTTATTCATTATGTATTATATACTTACTTAGGTAATACTTTAGAGTTACTTATCAAAGAGTCTTATTAATAAACTCCATGCAGTGTGATGGTACTTGGGCATTGTAATCATTCAATCATCCTATAAGATTTAGTGATAGTACGTACCTAAGTTATTACCTTTAAAGACTTGCATCGAATAAGAAAAACCCAAAGGCACAATAGAAAACATTTGATCTCTGCTACATTTAAACATTTTACTAAAATAAACTCCAAAGTCCGCATTGCCTCTATATAAAATGATCCACAAAACTCAATAAAAAACTTGTTGTCTCCCAAGTAAACTAAGTTTCCACAACTTTTTAGCAACTTACGACAAAACTAATTTCGCTACAAACTTTGTAGTGTGAATGCGTCCTTACATGACTTGCCTTTATAAAGTTCAGTTTAAGAAGGTTTAGACGAGCAACTATTATAACAACAGTTGCTTTTTACGAAGGCTTACAGAAATATAACATTATAAGGGACATAATGTAGGTAGGTATCTACCTATCTATACCTAGTACGGCTAGTACCATACAATGAGCAGTTAATGATGGTATTATCATTAATTACCTACCTGTTTTCGACTCTTAGACACATTCAAAGAATTTGATCTACTTAAACGATAAAAATGATAAAATGAACTAGGAGATGCAAATCCCTGAGTCGGCAATTACTTACAACTATTACCTAGGTACTTACTACAATAGAGCTGTTGCTTTTATCTAAGATGGACTAGGTAGAGATGCCGGAAAAGAGAAGCTATCTGAACTAAGCGATAATACAATAGCGAGCCTATAAATACCTAAACATACCAAATAGTCTTGCTAAAGACTTTTTCCACAGCTCAATGAGATCGTCGATGTTCAACAGAAAGCCTTTGTTATTTGGTTATAAATTGTCGGATATTGCCAAATAATCGCTCGTTCGTTCACGCCGGAAGCAGCGGGGTGATTAAGTGACTTGCATCGTAGTCTTGAAACTGATTTTGTGAAGCATTCGCTTGTCAAATTGTTTGCCATCGCTCCGGCTGCGCTCAGCTGAATGAGGCATTGCTGTTGATTGAATATTGAATTGAACTTAAAAGTCTTCGATGTTATTGGAGTAATATTGAAACTGGTAGATGCAACTGTAAACAATATTTCTGTATTGTGCCGATTTGTGCCAGTATGTAACTTATTGATGGGAGAAAGTTGCATGCAAAGATAATAAAATCACTACGTTTAGTTACATGTAGCGGGAAAAAGTTTCAAGATAAATAAATATAATACTTACCTATTAATTGATTTATCAATAAACAAGCAGATTAACAGTTTAATCTAATTCAACAAAATGTGAGAGTACCTACCTACTCGTAGACCCTCTACTCTATAAGCCAAATGATGCATCGAGACAATCATCGCAAGTCAGCATAATGTTGGTTAACCTTCCGAATTGAGTTACCACCAACATAAGCTGACCTGCGATTATAGACACTAGCGGCGCGGCGTTACCCGCTTAGTACTTACATTGTGATGATGATGACAAGAAAAATTAATGCTACTTTTCATTGTCATGCAGAAATATGTTTTCAAATCCGACATGTAAGTAGGTTAATGCTTCCAGCGATGAGCGCCTTCAAACAAACAAAAAAAAACATTTCAGTTTTCTTATATTGGTGTAGAATTGTAGATATTAGGTAAGTACCTACCTACACGGGCGGGCTGAGGTGAGGACGAGGATACTATCATCAGAAAGTCGAGGTGCGTCGCGTTTAGGTAGCTTGAGCGAACTGTGGAGATACTCAAGGTAAGTAAATGAAAAATCTTAATAATTCGACGGCATTCGAACCGCGAGATACAAGCGATCACCCTTAAGCCTTACCACTCGGCCACGAAGCCTTAGACGCCGAAAACGAAACCATCAGTAAGATGATTTTTCGATTAAAGCACCGATGAGCGCCATCTACAGGTATTCTAGAGGAATTAGAAACACCAAGGTAGGTAAAATACCTACGCTAAAATCACATTGGAGGAAAAATTTCAAAATATCTTACGTATCCTTGAACTGTTTTCAATCAGGCTAACGTTTCCAGCGTGCGCGTAAATTGCGCCTTATTTCGTCCTCGCCTTCGTAATGGCGGCGGAGTGTTGGCAAATACACGAGCGGTGGACGCACTCAGGTTAGCAATGGAGCATAATTATTATAAATAAATAAATATTCTTGGATATTTTACTCGGCGTCATCTAGTCCCAAGCTAAGCAACTTAATGCTTGTGTTATGGTAACCAGATGACTGATACTTAGGCACATTTTTTTGTAAATACCTACATAAAATTATAGATAGAAAAACATCCAAACCCGGAACAAATTTTAATATCTGCAGAACGAGTGTTAAACGCAAATCTCAGACTTAGAGCATTTTGTCACCAGTTTCTTAATTTAATTTTCAAATTGAAAAGCTACGTTCATACAGGTTTCGTGCAGCTTCAGACAGTGATTGTTTTATTCATCACGGAGAGTATTGTTTTCTGGGCCACCAGCTAACGGTATTCCAGGATACAGAGTCTCAAAAATTTTAATTTACCTTTTATTATGGCCAGTGAAAATATATCTATTTTTATTTCTATTATTTCAGTTTTTTTATAGAAAATACCAACCTCTTCTATCCCTAAGTACGCTCTACGACCCTCACGCGGTAAATATCTGAGCTTTTAACGTATTTGAATAAGTCCTCCTTGGTGCTCCATGCTTCCAAATAGTTTCTTTGGTCCCGTTTATCGAGATTTTCCGGCATCCGATTGAAGGGATTATGGCTTGAACATTGGGATCCTGGTAATTTATAGACCAATTTTCCATATCCAATAAAAAGAAAAAACTTTTAGTGTACATAAATATTGAATCATATTTTATTTTGAAATTGTGTGAAAAATCTCTAGATATAGAATTACTTATATAAATGCTAATATTATATTAATGCTTTTAAAAATATAAACCGAGAATCTATGTACCTACCTATAATTGGTTGTGGTAGGTACTGGTAGGTATAGATGGATGTATAAGTCATGGAATTATTTAATTTTGCTGAATTCGAAACGATGCAGATTATTTATTTTGTAATTATGTAGGTACTTATGAGTTCATTGTTCACGTATTGACTATTTATTTCCTGTGGATATGGCCGCTATGCTGAGAGGATGATTTAGGTGCTGGGCAAGCCTATTCCATTTCAACAGTTTCCTTGACAAAAATTGCCTCCTGAAACAGTATAAATCATCTAGTAAAGATGTTTATAGGTGCACTTGGATGCTTTTTAGCTATAGTTAAATCTGATAATTGTATCTAAGTACCTACTGCCGATTAGAGTGGCGTTTGAGGGAGACTTATACCCAGCAGTGGGCTATCATTTGAGATGCCAATGATCATGATGATGAATGTGTACCTACTGTCGAGATCTATGGCAATATCCATCGTACAACTTTAACTTCGCGAATTTTAAACATAATTTAAACTAATTTCGCATACTAGCTACGTTTGTACTTTGAAAAGCAAAAATTGCCCGAAAGTTACAAAGCACATCCAACATTGCAAGCCGCATTGCAATTATTACTGTCGGGTAGGCTTAGCATGAGTTTTTAATTAACAAATTTACGGTTTATTTTGAGAAAAATCATAATAACACTAATACTTCAACGATATGATTTTGTGGCGTGGGTATCAGTTATCACACTGCTTATATCGTAAACTATTTTATTGCCAAAAGTCTATACAGCCATAAACATTTATATTAATATTATACATGTTGATGTTGTAGAAACTTCAGAAACTAGGTAATAGACAAAGCTCCAAATTCCTTAAATAAAATATGTATTTATTATATAATATTCCTTTAAATATTTGAACTTTTCCATGTCATTGTACAAAACCAAATAGAAAGTATATAATTTAAAAATAGGTCTTTTATTTGAAACATTCGCGCTTTCTTGTTAAATTTCTACCGGTGCTACCCTTTACCCTATAAACTTGCAAAGGTGCGTAGTGCATACACGTTTGTGACGTTTATACTCGCGCCGGAATATTTCGCTGCTGTGGACGTGGCTCAAATGTAAATTGACCCGAGTAATGTGACCATGTATGGCTGCATAAACAAAATATTGAATGAACTCCTGACTACTGCCTTTTTGGCTGAAATTGGGCTGCTTTGTATTATAGTAGGTATACTAGCTTACTCGACCGCGGCTTTGCCCCCCTAGTACATACCTTACATACCTTGTAAAAGCCGTTGGTTTTCCGAAGATAAATAAATAAATAAAAAATTGCCTAAAAGGTGTAAGAAAAAGCATTCATTTCTGTAGGACCTTAAGAATCATTTCAACTTCGCTTTACATGCTAGGTGATTCTATTGCCAGGTCATACACTATGTGTATATTCCAAATTTCAGACAAATCTCCGTATCAAATATTCGTTCAGTACCTAGATTTCGCGTGAAAGAGATCCATAAATTCAAACATCCATACAATCTTTCGCGATTATAACAATTTGAGACAATATTATATAGAAATCAATTAACAAATTAATTTAGGTAACATTTAAGTAATTCTTCTTTCCTCTGTTCTTTCAATAATTATCTATAAAAATGTGCAGCTTAAAACACTGCAACACAAAGCCTTCAAAGCTTCGATTAAAGCGCCAATTAATTCGAAAGCGCCGAAGCATATTAACCCAGTGACTTTGATCCGTAAGTGACTCTGACAGAGCATTTGCAATTTGTACACTTCGGATTTCTAAAGAACGATATCCGTCACATGACAGGTACAACTCCGGTTGATGCAAATATATTTCTAAAATCCATTAATGTACGGTCGACATTTGAACTTACATCACACTGATAAAAGTCGAGGGTACCACTGAGAGACTGAGCTTTCATATTCCAAGAGTCATCAAGTTATAGATGTTTTAGAAAATAGACATTCAAAGAGGTCGTTATATGAGGAGTTACACACAATTATCTTTATTTATAGGTATATGCTACATCCACGGTATAGGTACTTACCTCTGATTCTTTCTACCGTGCAATTTCACGCAACCATATAACAACTAATCGTAGTGTAATTGTGAAACTCTACATTGTGATTGTATATTTAAAGATACAATATCGTCAATATCATAGTAGGAGTCATGTTGAAGATACCCTAGATAAATTTAAACAATACCAGTATCTAAATTGCCAATATTTAATTCAAAGAAGTTTTCGTGTTTTATTGCAAGGAATATATCGGTCTTTCGGAAGCAGTATTATATTGAAACATCCTAGCGTTGCCAACTTATTAGTGCAGCATCCCAAATGTAATACTTAGCTTGTTCTATGCCTGCCGTATGCGCAACCTAATTCAGCAGAATGGTTGTACTCAAAACATTCCCACTGCTGTTTTACTAAAGGTTAGGTACTGTGAGCCAAACTTCGGCTCGTAAAGTAGGTTTTGGTGCAAGTCAGGAAATCGGGGATTGCAAACTACCAGTATTTGTTTACAGGTCGTAAGGCTTGCGAATTCTGAAATAGGAAGGTTTTAGAAATAGGAGTGAATTTTATAGAGTTTTTGGTATACATACAGCTTAGAACTAAATTGCTTGTCTTAATAGGCTTCGAAAGAGCCTAGAAATTGTTAACCGGCTTTAACAATTTTGGTTTTGACGATGATTTTTTCTTGTTACTTTTAGGGCGTTTGAGCTCTACATGAAAATTTACTTTTTTCCGGTCTGGAAAATATCTTCTTCTTTTCTTTATTTTGGCTTCGTGCGGCTTGTGCATTTAGCCACTATCATGTCATAATAATATGTCCACTTCTAACTTATCGGAATTAAGGAGACAAGCCATTTGAAAATGACATTCCAGACCGGAAAACAGTAAAGTTCCGTGTAGTGCACAAACGCCCTTACGCATAGAAATGTCTAATTATGTTTTCCGAACAAGACAAATCAATCATCAAAGCTGGAATTCGAACCTACGACCGTTGGATCGCAAATCGAGAGACTATCCCACGATCACCCAGTTCATTATGACGGATAATTTCTAGTCAGAGCTCGATGAGCAGCCACTTGTCCCAGAGCGGAGTAATTAGTGAATTTTAATTGAGTCTTATTAAATCGCGTTTGGCTATTGAATGCCGATTGGCTGATGCGATTGAGCTGAGCTAGATTTTTACTGAGATTTTTATTTTATCTAGTCTGAACTTTACTGATTATTTTCTTTTTATAAGGTAGGTACATGGCAAAGGTCGTATGGTTCTTGACTCAAGGGTTAAAACATACTGGTTTTGTAATACTTTTGTAGGTTTTGTAATGTTGAAATGAGTAGAAATCATTTTATTTGTAGGCGAAAAATGTTGTCAAAATCATGAAATAATAGAGAAATAGAATGCCATAAAATCTGACTTTTATAAGACATCGGTAATTTTTCGCTTAGGGAAGAAAGTCATGTAACTAGAAGATTCGCATGTGGATGGTTATGTAGGAATATAGAAAAGATATTATAATTAATGGATTGTGTGTGGAAAAGAATGAGATCTAAGATGCCGGCTAATAGAGGAAATAAGAAAAGGTTACCATATTGTGCCATTCATGTAGTGTGGAAGAAGGACAGTAAGATGATAATAATATTTCCTTACAAAGTTAGGGACGCACCTGGTGATTCATGCCAATGATCACACTTTCAAATATTCAACATAAAATTCATAACTTCTTTGAAAGGACATTTTAGTCGAATGTATTCAAGAATATATTCTATGCGGACGTCGGTAGACTACGAGTATTTTAAGTCGGAAATTTGTCGTGAAACATTCAGAAGACCAAAGACTGACACAGTAATTATATAGCCTTCAATCAGTAAATGCACTTTATAAGTACCTCAGATATTTTTATTTTCTGATTATTATTCGAGTAAGTATCTACCACGCCGCGATCTCATTTATGTGGTGTTTATGAGGAAGCACAACTTAATGTGCACCGCTGAACTACGGCGAATAAAAATGTCTTTATTATTTCTTTAAAATGAAATTTTGCCTTCTCTCACCGAAGGCACTACTGCTTGTAAAAATTTACTGTCACAACTGCGTTGTAATTTTAAGGCTGTGTCCACATCAATAGGCAAACTGTTAGCGGTCGACTGATTTTGCGGCGTAATGGTTTAGTACCCTTCCATTTATTTAAAATGAGTTGTCCACAGTTTGCTAGTTTGCGCTCACTTTACGCAGTTTGCAGCGTTACGCGCGCCGACTGTCTTAGGCCGTATACAGAAATATATTTTCCTGTGCGTTACCAGGGCTGTCAAAAGCTGGTAAGCGCTTATAAGTTTCCAGCTTTCTTTCTGTATACGGCCTCAGGCGGTATAATTGATCTGAGTTTGCAGCTAATTCAAATTTCAGTTTGCCACAAATTTGCGGCTCACTCAGTCGGCCGCTAACAATTTGCCTATTGTGGACACAGCCTAAACCGCGGACGGTAGAGCCTGCCTGACAGATGTTTGAGGTCATCCCTGATTCATGACGTCGTTTTAGAGCGTGTACAAATTATAATAAAACTCCCATTTATTTGTGTAAGCTAGTTTATTTGTATTGCCATGTGAGGTAATTCATTTTGAGCGCACGTGGGTGCTTTGCGTTCTTGCTTTGAGTTGTAAGCCTCACCGTATGAGTTTTATAAAACTGATATATTATAATTCTGTCCAATGACATCACGACACCGACATAATATAAAAAACGCTTTATCACTGGCACGCGATATCAGCTTCGTGTGTTTTGACCTTGTGGATGAGGTCAATTTATTTGAGATAATATTAATGTTGTAGGTGCTGGGCAAGCCTACTTCAACTCAACAAAGTCACATCGTTTCGTTAAGAGCCTACATAATGCCAGCTCAAATTCAATATTTCCCCTCGCCTCACTGGCCGGCCGTGCCGCGCATTCGCAGTTATCTCACTCGCACAGTTCACCACGCGGCCGGCAGAGGTCACGCGCACGTACGAGTCGACCGTACGTTTGGAAATAAAATGAAACTATTGTAGAAAACTAGCTGCGCCCCGCGGTGTTACCCGCGGTGAATAGTTCCCGTTCCCGTGGGAATACCGGGATCAAAAGTAGCCTATTCTTTAATACAGTGTATAATCAATTCTGGTAGGTACTTACCAAATTTCATTCAAATCGTTTAGCAAAAAGAAAGAGTAACAAACAAACTTTGGAAGGTACATTACATACTTACACACACACAAACTTTCACCGTTATAGGTAATATTAGTGTGATAGGTCTAGGTAGGTATTGTAATTACGTATATTCATTTTCGAATCATACTGCAAATCATCTGTTGACAAACTTGATGTTGATTTTTTTTGTTGACATAATCGTCAATTGTCCTAATGTTATTATTATTTATAAACTGGCATGATTGTTGCTAGCCATATTTTTTTAAAAGCACTGAATAAATAATTTTATCATATTTTATGAGTTTAATTTTAATTATGCAAGATGATAATAGTTTATTATGGAGATCAGATCGGATAAATATTAGGATAGATACAATTACTAACACAATTGCAATCAAAATCACGACAAAAACATCTAATACATCTGACATAAAATTAATAATTTTGTTATTGATAGGTACTTACTTACTAATTTTCCTAGCATGAACAATTGATTTAACCTGAATCTAACATTACAAAGGGAATAGTGTTTTTCAAATAAGACAGCGATTCACAAAAATTATACACACTCATTTATTTCTCAAACCGGCATATTTCGGGCACGTGGTGGGTCGAACAGCTCAGGCAACAATATGTTTGCTTTGTGTCCAATGGCATTTGCATTCTGCAACAAACACAAACAATTAATAATGTTTTAGCTATCCACATTATTTTGGCAGTCCACTATTATGGTTATAATTATTATGAACATAAATAATCACGCATACAAACAGTTTAGGACAAATGACGATTTTAGCTATTCACATTATTTTGGCAGTCCACGATTATGGTAATAATTATTATGAACACTTTGCCATTTGGTTTTTTTTCATAGGACTTTTAGTTTTGCCGGAAATCGAGATTAGCCGTTTTTTACCCTTAAAAGCTCACCCCTATCCCCTTCCCGACCGCAGATCGCCCGTAAATTATTTTTCCTTTAATTTTTATAACATTATCCTCCTATTCCAATGGGTTTCATCCTACTATGATTTAATTTTGTTTCAAAAGCTATCGACAATGGTCTATTAGGACAAATGACGATTTTAGCTATCCACATTATTTTGGCAGTCCACGATTATGGTTATAATTATTATGAACATAAATAATCACGCATACAAACAGTTTAGGACAAATGACGATTTTAGCTATCCACATTATTTTGGCAGTCAACGATTATGGTTATAATTATTATGAACATAAATAATCACGCATACAAACAGTTTAGGACAAATGACGATTTTAGCTATCCACATTATTTTGGCAGTCCACGATTATGGTTATAATTATTATGAACATAAATAATCACGCATGCAAACAGTTTAGGACAAATGACGATTTGAGCTATCCACATTATTTTGTATGTTGAAAAGTTTTATGAGTAAAAAAGTACGTATGTAAATATTTAGGTAAGTAAGTAGATAGAATTGGTAGGTACCTACTTACTGATCCGACGAAATATTATCCATAACAAAGTCATCTATTAGGTACTCATATCTTCAGTTTGTACTGTTGTATCACATTGTTCTGACAGCAGCTGATGTCGTCTACTTCTGAAAATATGAACACCAAGGTAAGTATAATACTTGTATAACTAACTAAACTTTCAAGGTAGGTATCTGGCTTACCAATGTTGTTACCTACCTAAGTACTTACCTACCTAAATATAAGTAAGTGCATTAGGTAGTTTTTATATGACCTGTCTATATCTATACTAATATTATAAAGTAGTTGGTTTGTTTGTTTGTTTGTATGTTTGGGGTAATCTCCGAAACTACCTACTTATCCGATTTCAAAAATTCTTTCACCTATTTGTAGCTTAGACGTTCCAAATGAACATAGGCTATATTTTATCAAGGTAGGTACCACGTGAGCGAAGCCACGGCCAAGTTAGCTAGTAGGTAATAAAATACCATTATACTTAGGCCACTTTTTATCGTTTTCATAAATTCAATCATGCCCGTAGGTACCACTCGTAAAGTCGTAAGTAGGTACTATGATAAGATTGATAAGTATGTACCTACCTACCTACGAATGAAAAATGATCATCATTTTATGTGTAGGTAGTATACGTAAATGCCTACTCATACCTACCAATAGTACCTACCAGTAGGTCTAGGTACCTACTCCTATACTTATTGCAAAATTCTGATCACATTATTTATGTGTAGGTAGCCAAAATAAAATCAAAAACATGAATTAGGTACTTAGTCTAAGGTTGTGTGAATGTAGCATAATTATGTAGTGTAGGTAGGTGAATAAGTAGGTAAGTAGGTATAAATATATATATAAGTACTCACTTTACTATGCTGACCATGTTTATCGCCTTATTTTGTCTCCATTTCCGTTATTTTTATTACAATGGTCTCCCATAGCTGTAATTTTAATTTTCGCGTATTGCGCCGGTCCGAAATGAGCGCGAGCGACACAGCCTCCCCGTCCGAACGCCGAAGCGGGAATGCAGGGGGGGTCAACTTCCTTAGCATCAAATGCAAACACCAGGGCACAGTTTGCCATAAGAGAGAACGCTATACGTAAGACAGAGACAGCTTAATTTATGCTTTAAATCAGTGGAATATAGCCCGACAGAAAATTAAGCTTGGAACAAAATTCGTTCGCTTTGCCGCCATTTTTGTTTTGTCATTGATTGAGTTTTGTGTGCGGTTTTGTGAACTAAATTATCGTCTTTCTAGTGGTAATTTTCAAAATTCTAATTATTCACGATGTCTGCTTCAGAACTGCAAAGAAAATGCGCAAAAATGTCATATCGCTGCTGCAAATGACGAGTGTGAACTTGCGTTTCCACAGATTTCCTCTACCCGGTAAACATGGATCCTTGATGTAAGTGACCGGGCTTTTGAAATTCCATTTAAATTTACTTACACAAACCTATGTCTAATTTGTTCATTCAATGATTTCAGGGCACGAGTATGGGCCATAACTGCTACCCAGCTGGAAACTGAGAAGTCACCTAGAAGCTTAAATCAACAGCATAAAATGCTATGCAGTACCTAAGCAATTCGATGACGGATCATACACCAGCAGTAGTTCTAGGAAACGATTGAACAACTTTGCTATTCCAATTGGAACAGAAAGTATAATGTTGAAGCTACGCCAGGATCAAAGTTCAACTTCAAGAACAAGCCACACTAACAAACCCGACTATCCTAGATGTGGATTTTCAAGTAAGTTCATTTTCATCAGTAGTCAATTGTTATTATGTACTTTTAATTTTATGCTAGATTAGATACCTATTTAATTTCGCCCGTGAGTCTCAGTCAACTACTTTAGTAGGTATCACCTATCATGTAAGACGAAACTGAAGTGATCCTCGAGGTCCTACCAGAATAAATGATTTTTCTTTCTATATTTCGTTCTTTGATTGGATTGACTTTCCCAATAGTAGTGAGGCCTTTTATTTCATTGCCTGGCAATTTTAACTTTTAGGCCCAACTTTGTTTGTAGCCTGAAGGAAACCCTTTGTTTACCTTATCTTCTTAATTATTGTCTAGTAAGATAAAGTGTCAGACAGAGCCCATTTTTTTAAATAAAAAAAAATTGTTTGATTTCTAGGCATTGGTGACAGACTACTGTACCTGTTGAAGAATCAACTTTAGAAATATCAACTACAACAGTACCAGAGGTTAGTAGACAGTGTCTATCTATGTTGTGTTTTGTAATACTTAGTCAAAAGGTTGAAAATAAAAAAATGTAATAATCTTGGTTTCAATATTTCTTTATAAAATAAAATTATTTTAATCATGGCGTTTAATTTTTTTTAGGTTCCAAAGACTGCAAAAGGAATAAGGGAGTTGGATCTAAGTAGATCTGCAGATTTGACCCCTAGAAAACGCAAACTTTATGCAAAATGCAGAAGAAACTTGAGGAAAATAATAAGACTATGAAAAAAATGAAGAAACAGCGGTCTTACACAGGTTAATAGCCAGATGAAAATGTAAAAACTAATGGATCAATGCATAACTGGGTCTTTTGCCTTATTGCTGAAAATGAGTGGATGCTTGAGCACTATGAAAAAAATAAAATGTTTCTAATAATGTCAACAATTGCTATATTGTGTCAAACGCTTTTGTGTATAGAAAAATAGGCAATTCTCAGAAGATGCGTCAAGAAAAGCCACCAATCTAAAAATAAATATTCTTCAAACAAAACATTTAAAAAGGGTTGTATTCTTTTAATCTAATTATATTTTATCATAAAAACAAAACTTAATTCAGTTAAAATAAACGAATTTCTCATATCAGAAATGATTAAGTGATGTTTTCATGGTACCTACCTTTATACATTATTATACTAGTGACTACTATTACATGCTCTTTGCTAGTGACTATCTATCAGAAGAATGGTCAATAATAATGTATTACATTGGCCATTCTTCTGATAGATAGTTACAGCGAATTCATACAACGGATCGAAATCCATTTTATTTGAATCGAGCGCAACAAAATTTAAAAATTCCCGCCAAACGTAAGTTTCTCTTGTCAAAAGATGGGGCGCTAGTGTGCTTTCGTGTTGGCATTTATTTTGTATGAAGTCGTGCTTCTTCTCGTCAGAGTAAATATGTTCTGTGTAAATATGTTCTGTGCGGGAATGGCCCGGAGGCCAGTTGCGGGCCGAGCGGTAGGGCGGACCTGTGTACACTGGTTACTACGCACGAAATTTTACCTTTTTTGTTGTAGCGGCGAAAATAATCTCTTTTTTAATAAAAATATTTTTCAAAAACCGGCTTCTTTGTTAGTTACATTATTACACAAAGTTTCGTGATCTAGTATAGAGTATTTATTAAATTGCAAGGGTTTTAATGTAATTTTGGACCTAAGTTTACGATTTTTTTCTATCGAGAAAATTTTAAGGAATCGTGTTTTCGTAATTTAAAATGTTTAGTATGAATCCTCAACTTTACGGTGTATTTTTTTCAAAGTGAATAATACAGTATTGTAGTTATACTTAGTATAGGATAAACTGAAGCACTCTGACGCCTTCTGACATCCTATAAGGCCTTAAATTTAAGCAAGGGTGGCCTCCTGACGTTGTATAAAATAAAAAAATAATGTAAATTCTTAGTATAAGGTTTTCATACGTTTTTGCCTCACTTGAAAAGGATCGTAAATATATAATCAGCTGTTGCATATCGTTCAATTTCGAGCTAGGAAGTCCGGCCGAAGGCTTCATCAAATATTAATTCGCATTTTTCGCCATTCATGCCTTGATTCAGAACCTTTGGGTTCGGAGCAATTTATACACTTTGGGTACCTACAAACTTTATCTACTTTGTAATTGAATTAACTCTCTGAACAGGGTTTAGTTCCATAGGACTACTTAGATGGCGCAACGGATATCCTATCCTACTAATATTATAAAAGTGAAAGTTTCACTTCGTAAACTTAATTCTCCTAGGTGTATTAAATACACTTTTAGTAAACTTTAAGCACCTGGGTGCATTATTGTGTGGCCAAAGAGAGTCACGAGGTAAGTTTTGTCTCACTTAACGGGACACTGTAGTGCCTTGGGCATTGTTGAGATAGATTAGGCTTGCCCAGCACCTAAACCATCCTCTCAGCTAAGTCGTACATATCCACTGGAAAGACAATGGTCAATACGTATGGGGCCGAATAGCCGCGGGTTTCCTCACGATGTTTTCCTTCACCGATTAAACCTTGTGATTCAGTGCATATACATTTTTCGACACGAAAAGTCCATGGATGCACGGCCGGATTCGAACCCACGACCTAGGATCGAAAGTCGAAGTACTTGTCCACTCGGCCAACACGGCTTTTTATTTGGCCAAAGGTCAACTAAAGGCTTATAAGGCTAGCAGTGGGTGAAGTATTATTATTATTTTCAGCCTGCATCATCCCACCACAGAAAAAAATCCTCAATATTCACCTTCCACCTACCACGGTCCAGTGCGATTGTAGGCTTATCTTAAGACGAGTCCAGCTCGTCCCGCCAACTCAGAATTAGAGTCAGAATGAGGGTATTTATCTAATTATATAAAAAAGGGTAATTATTGATTGTAATTTAAGAAACAATTGTCTATCGTTGAGACCCGTTTGATAATTAAGATACTTCTTAATGATGATGATGTTTTGATTCGATTCATTATTAAGCTATCAATGACAATAATCATAACCCTACTACAGGTGTAACAAATAGCCAATCAATTTCAAACTGTCTCTAGAAATAAGAACACGAAAATGTTACAAAAAAGATTTTTTTATTTCATTTTGTGTGCAGGTAAAATAATAAAAAATAATATCTTCAACAGTTGAGAATGGCACAGTAATAGAAGTTTTTTTTGTTACAGTGATTTTAGCAGTGTTCGATTCATATGAAGCAAATGAACATATTGTGACATTTCCAGGCGTAAGTATCTACTTATAGTTTATCACACTACAATAGTGGCAATTCTGAGTGTCGCAAAAGCTAAACTAAGCTAACTAAAATTGTTGCCGTCCCTTTCATAGTGATGGGAATAAAAAGGATGGCAATAGTTTTAGTTAGGTTAGTTTAGCTTTTGCGACACTCCGAATTGCCCTCAATAACTAAGTATAAAGGTGTGTGTGTGTGTAAGTGTGAATGTTTGTTACTCCTTTAAACGGCTGGACGGATTTGAATGAAATTTGGTACCAGGATAGCCTATATCCTTGATTAACACATAGGCTACTTTTAATCCCGGTATTCCCACGGGAACGGGAACTCACCGCGGGTAACACAATATTAGTAGGATAGGATAGGACAGTAGGAGTCAAGTCGAGCTGAGTCCTCACAGCGTTGCCCGCGTAGTAATGGTATTTGGTTATGATGATGATAGTTTATTATCAAACATGGAAATAATTTTCGAATCTGTAAAGTTATTAGGCGTGACCAAAAGATAATATAATATTATTAATTAAATATGGAATATACATATTATATACAATAGGGATTTATTTTGAGGAATTAAGTTTCCTTCTTTTGTTTATTACAGGATGTTCGTGATCGTTCGAACTCATCAAGATCTCCACTAACAGGGTATAAAGAGAATGACCCTTGTGCTCCATACAACCCTCGTACTCCGAACTTCTCTGGACCTGGAAGGAGAATAAGTAGCGTGAGTGAGTATCAAAGTAGTGGCGTTTCTTGCTACATTATTTTCAACAAAACTCAGGGACTGTTATTAGAGTTCATCATCATCATATTCAGCTTTTTGTGACCCACTGCTGGGCATAAGGCTATTTTATTTTATTATTACGTTGAACAAAGGAATTTCAAAAAACTGAATGTACAGTTTGTTAAATCTAATATCATAAGCTCTTTTTAATACCTACCTATGTAATAGTTTCATTTTGTATAGTTTAGGAGGAGTAACGAAGTTGCACTTGGTGAAACCAAATTCTGTTTTCGCTGCTCTTCCTAAACTTAAATAAAATAGGCGGAAGCGCTAGTTTAACGCATACAACCACCTTAAGTTTAGAACCTGGAAATCATTGTTTTAAGTGGCTATCCGTGGTCTCTGCCTACCCCCATGGGAAAGAAGCGTGATTTGATCTATGTATGTATCTCTTTTATCTGTGGTATGTATACAAATAAGTTTTTTTATATTACAATTAGCCCAAACATTACATTGTAAAAAAACAACTCGGTAACATAAACAACTGAGTTTTGTGAACGTTTTGATTTACCGCTGATTCTAGTAAAAAACAAATGTTTTTTTTTCAGAATGCTACGAGTATATTTGGCAAATGAAAGTCCGAAATGAGAGGGCTACGAGAGAAAAAAAATGTAAGTTACTAAATAAAAAAAACATAATAAAACATAAGGCTTCGTCAAAACCACATTTCAAACTCTCTCGCGTTGAAAATTTAATCTCCCCACAAGAAAACTGCTTAGCGATATGAATTGCTGGATTTGAATCATTACCATACTTAATTAAGAACTCAATCATCAATGACCAATATATAAAAAAATCTTTCCATAGGTAAAATATTTAGGTACATCTAGTCCCATTAGCAAGACTTACGATATCTGAAGGGTAGTGAGTTAGTATGAGCAAGTGTTTAACTCTGGTGACGGAGTTTTTAAGCCGCTTAAGGGCCTCAGTCATAGCTTAATGACTTTAAAAGTCGCTACCTGCAATTTAAAGTTTCCTTCCAAGCCTTCGGGCTGCTCAGTGCTGTTAATGCGCTTTTTGAAGGGTGGTAAACCAGTGCTTACTGTTGGCAGGTGAATTATCCAAGAAACCAACTCAGCTCCACTTACCAGTCAAGCAGATCTTGGGAGGAACCGCAGCTTTGCGTGGGGAATTCCCAAATATGGTGAGGAATAAGTTATGAGCGCTATCATTTTGTATTGGCAGGTGCTTGTTTGAATGGTGATCAGGAAATCTTTGTTCTTGATGTGATTGGCGGATACCGCCCGTTATCAGGGAAATTCCCTAACATGGTGAGCGATTATTTATTTGGTGTGATGTTATTATACAGGGTTTTCAAAAGTCAAGGTGATTAAAAAAATTTAAAAGTCGAATTTTAATCTTGGATTGAAAAGAAAAAAAGGTTGTTTTCTATTCTCCTACATAAATTTCAATAATCATAAAGAGAATGCTCTCAGGCACATAGTCGTCAATTAATCGGCTTCGAGCGCCAAAACAAAATTTCAGCACTGATTTCTTATTCCTTAGGTACCACATTTGGGAATTCTCGGGATTAGTTCTCAAAACGATCTTTAGATTAATTTATAATAATTATAGCCTATAGGTATAGTTGTATGCATCTAGCTAGCGGCTTACGATGTTATAAGGGTCAAGTAACCAATTCTTACCGTTGGTTGGCAGTGAGTCATCAAAGAAACCTACATAGTAGGTATATAGACCTGGTTTCGGAGATCTTAGGAGGAACCATAGCTTCACGCGGGGAATTCCCGAATATAGTGAGAACATTAGTTATCATTGCTTTAATTTTGTATTGGCAGGTGCTCAAAGCCGATTGAAAGAAGATTATGTGCCTGAGGGCGTTCTCTATATAATCGGTGGTTACTCCCCGTTAGCAGGGGAATTCCCGAACTTGGTGAGCTATTTTATTTTTCTTATAAGTAATATAGTTTTGCTAAGTAGAGACTTTTTGGAGGAACACTTGAACTTGGTCATCTAAATTAATAACAATATAGATGAACAAACTAATAAATAACAATATTCGCAACATTAGAACTCAAATACATCTTCAGTTGACTAACAAGGTTCCAAGCTACAAAATATTATCCAACAATTTTCCAACCAAATGTCAATGACCAAAATGTTATACATAAAACCTACAAACCATTAAACATTTTGTTTTATGTTGCCTGATATAATATAATATGTTTAACATACCAGGGCGCCATAGGCTGGCAGGCGATAGGAGGCGGCTGGGTGTTCATGTGTGGCAGTTCCCTCATCAGCCCTAAATTCGTGCTGACGGCGGCTCACTGCTCGTTTGCCAGGGACACTAATTTAGTTGATTCTGAGCCGAAGATCGTCAGGCTAGGGGAAAGGAATCTATTAGATTCTGTAAGTACCCACAAAGTAGTATAAACGTAGGTAGTAAAATTGTCTTTTTTAAACTTTCGCGATCAAAACACATTATAAAACATAATGCAAACGGGTATTTATCATGAATTTTACCTTTAATATTCACCCGACGCGGTCGCCGGAAGACTCCCCGCGACCACGGCTGGTGCAATCCGGTCGAAACGTCGGGTGAATATTAAAGGTAAAATTCGTGATAAATACCCGTTTGCATATGTTTTATAAATTAGTAAATATTATCAGAAGCTGTATTCACATACACATAAGAAATGTCAAAGAATGTTATAAGTCGTATTCAATTAAAATATTTTTATAAACCACGACATTGAAAAGGAAAAGTGCCTATTAGTCTCATAAACATCGATCACTCGTAGATCCATTGTCCAGATCCATAATAGTGAGATATTTATTTCTCTGTAGATCCAATTTTTGACAGTGTAGATCTACAGAGAAGTGTTATTCTCGCTAGAAATGAGAGGGTATTTATTGACATGCATCTACGTCATGCTTTGTTACTTATGTCATGTTCGTCTGTCATAGTGTCTCCTAAAATTAGGAGTGAATATACGAGTGATAATTGCATTTCATTTATTCCAGTTCTACTCCAACGGTGTGAAACCAAACGACGCAAACATAATAAGAATCATCAATCATCCAAACTACAGAGCGCCGAAGCAGTATTTCGACATAGCTCTTATGGAACTTGGAAAAGAGGTGAAATTCACAAAAGATCTCCAACCAGTCTGCTTATGGACTGAACCTGAGGTCCTGAAGTATGGGAGACGTGCTGAAATTGCTGGATGGGGGGTGGTGCGATCAGGTTAATATAGTTCTGTTATTAAACCATAGTCTAACAGATAAGGCTGACAAATTCTTGCCTAAGATGGTCGGTGCCTTTCTTTGGAAGGCACCAGTAAGGATGCTAGGGTACGCGTCAAGCTGCTATCATCATACCATTCGGCTAACTAGTAATGCTGAAAGCTGAGACAGACGAAAAAGAAAAAGACGATGAAACTTTCTCACTTTTTTAGGATCACAAGAGGGATCAAAACATTTGCTAGCAGCTAAAGTGGATATTATAGAGACAGAGCAATGCAATAAGCTGCTGATGCCAAGCTGTAATAGGAACTGGTGTGGGCTGCAAAATCAGATCTGCGCGGGGAAGCTGGCAGGGGGAGTGGATTCTTGCCAGGTAAACATGCTGTCAGCAAACTGAAACTGAAACTCAAAATGTATTTATTTAATACGATCGTTTATCGAGATATTTATTTAATAGATCGGATATAGTCCACTTTGACATGTCACGTCCTTAAAACTAGGGGATTCTACTGCATTGTCTCAAGTGCCATCTCATGGTAATGCACTACTGTATAATGTCCCTGACATATATTGCAGTTTTTATAACCAATGTTATACTCGGACCATGGGTAAACGATTCGTGGTCATTTTGGGAACACAAAAAGTATCTCAAATAAGTTTATCTCATAAGCCCATTGAATAAGTGATCGGTTACACCTGGTAAAATGACATTCACTGATTGATGGCTACAATTTCTTCTCATACCTAAGTACGTAATATACAATGCTTTATTCGCAACTCAACAGGGAATTATCGGTGACATGATAACTCCCTGTGAAACAAACGACTAAGCCATTAAGAAGAATGTACAGCAGTTGTACACTCTTCTTGTTGTTTTCTTTGTGTAGTTTTTGGAGTTTTGGAGTTATAGCCTTAAAACCATCTATTTTCTACTGTAACTTGCTAATCAGTGCAATGGAACCGGCTTCTAACAATATGTTTGATTGTAGGGTGACTCAGGAGGCCCTCTTCAGGCCAAGATTCCTCTACCCATTACTGGACAAGGCAGCATGCACTACCTTATAGGAGTTACATCGTTTGGGATCGGATGTGGCCTGCCAAACCTACCTGGAGTCTACACAAGGGTCTCCAGTTTTGCTGACTGGATCGAAAAGATTGTTTGGAAGTAACTCTACTAGGTGACATAATGCGCTTCAGCAGTATCATCCCGGAATAGAATGACTGGCCTTAAAGAAACCGTATCATCATTTTGAATACATTTTTAATCATGAAGTTTGTAATGGATATTGGAAGTACGTGCATAATAAAGCACTAATAAAACAAAGAAACCTGTTAAATATTTATGTCAAAAAAAAGAAATATGTATTGCACAAACGTCCGAACGTACTTAGCTATTTAATTCTGGATGTTGATTGCTGTGTAGTATTTATTATGTATGAAATAAGTAATTATATTTTAAAGCCTGTTGTTTTTCAAGGCCTCCTAAAATCAAAATTTAAGAGGATTTTGACACTGATCCTGAATTATCAATAAGCCCTGAAAAAAAATTCACCATATAAAAACCAAAAATGAAGATTATGACTGATTTTTAAATATCCTTAGGAGAGTCATAAACTATTGGTTCTAAATAAAAATAATGTAAATAAATAAACTTTCTAATTTTGGGAAATTTCAGTCAAACTACCTACCAGTAGGTACCTAATCAGTAAACTCAGTAAGCATAAACTTGAACTTTTTAAAAAACAAACCGCTATTTAGTACCAAATAGCGGTTTGTTTATCTAAAATTCAAGTTTTATAAGTTATTTTAAACATCTTAGCAGTTTCACAGCGTAACGAGCGATCCGTCAACCGAGCAACATGTGTTCACAGCCTTATAGAGCTGTGGACTAGCCTTATAATATAAAGTACACATTGTGGAAACTTAGCACTGGTTTTCAAACATCGTCTACGCCCGGGATCTTTGTAAACTTTTGGTCACTTTGTATAAGAGTAGGTAGTATTTTCAAGCAGGTTGGGAAGGAAGTATCCGTTTGTAGACGAGATTACCTTCTATTAACAAATACATACACTTTGGTTTGAAATTTCATCATAGTATTTTTGTTATTTTGAATCAGACTATCAAGGTGAAATGTCGGTAGAGTGGTAACTTACCAAACATACGTAACGATAGAATTACACGTCATGTAGATATCTACAACTTAATTAGATTTTACGTTGGTTGGCGTTTTAAAAGTAAATTACAATAAAGTTACTGTAAGTTTTTCATTTTTCATTTTCATTTTTCAGTTAAGTATCCCTATGTCGTGCAAGTAGGTACTTAAGAAAGTAAAGCTAATGATCGTTATACGTAGTTTATCTTTATGCCAGCGTTCTACGTTTCTATGATGCTAAATTACAAATATGGTCGCAAGAAGTGCAATAAATTGCATACTACGTCGAATATAATATGAATATACGAATTATATTAATCGTCGTCGAAGAGCTAAATTGACAGCGAAATTAAAATTTCGTATTCTGTAGAATTCAATAACGCTTGTGTCGAGTGATATACTCGTATAAATGAAAGTAATGGTAATTCCATTTCAACACTAAAAACTCGAATTTACTAAACAAGTAGTGAGCTCGATCACTTTATGGAATTCGTGTTAGAATTTTTACAGAATGACTCTACAGATGTAGAACGTAACTTAGTAATAAACTAATAACATAGGTTAAAAATGTTGTCGCTACATTAAGAAGGTAAGGTAAGGTAAGGTAAGGTAAGATTGATATATTCGCTCAAAATAATACAAACTTGTGCTAAAGGGTAGCTAGTATGAAGAAAACACTGCAAGGAAAACTGTGGTGTGAAAATAAAAACGACAGCGCATTATTCATTCCTAAGCTGCGTACTGGTTTATGGTCGCTTCAGGTTCTATTCTAAAGCTGCGTGTAAGCCGACGCGGCGACTGTGCTGCCTGAGCTTATTGCATGATCAAAGATCGTGGAAGGTACATGTAACACTGGTTATAAAAGTAAGTAGGTTAAACTTCTTGAACTTGAAACAAACCAAAAGGCAGCGAAATAATGTATAAGACGGTCTTTATAGCCCCGCTTTTGCGGTGCTCTCTACATATACCTACCTACTTTTAAATAACTACACACCTACCTATCTAATTTTCCACTGCTAAAACATTCTTTAATATTTATATTTCCCCATACACCCAGTTCCCAGTCCCCCGTTATTTTCTTTAGTCTGTCTTTTGTGTCTTGCCTTGTAAGGCTCAACTCACACCAAAAGAGCATCGAAGAGCAGCAAAGCGAAGCGCAGTTTCAGTTTCATACGAATTTCAACTTTATTTTCATTTCAATAATACTTATTATCGCATGAGAAACTCGAACGAGTCGCGAGGATGCCCGCGGCTTCGCGGGAATTCCGGCGAATTCGAATACCTACGCGCTCCTTCTCTGTATTAAACGAGTAGTGTTATCGTTATCAGTTAAATAATAATTGTTGAAATCGTGTTTATTATCAAAACTTTCTTCAACATTTATGAATAGGGTGAAAGGTCCAAGCGCATTCTAAAATTAACGATTCCCGCCAAAAATGTGACGTCACCTGCCAACCAGCCAATCAGGGATGAGCGGAGAAAAATGGCTACCGTCAAAACAAGGTAAGCTCCTTTTAAATGTGATGGATGGATGGTGTCGGGCTTAAGGATTAGTAAGGAAATAAGTTTTTCTGGACTAGCATTTGTACGTTGCTTCATCCATTTGTCTTCAAGAAAAAAAAAAGAAAAATTGATTATGTAAAAAAAAATATGGAAGAGAAGATATTACTTAGGTAAGTCTTTTTTAATTCCTTTGCAATTCTAAATAAAACTGTTAGGTAGTACCAATTTTTATTATGCTTGGATCAGAAGAGCTACCTATAGATCGTTTTAGTATAAAGAACCTTTAAAGAACTTATGACAATTTTCTAACTACGATAAGCTAAATCAGAGATAGATAATTATATTATTGAAACTAGTCATAAGAGAGTGGTATCTCAAAATAAATAATACGGTATTTTTGTATTTTCTTTTGCCATTATGTAGGTATTTAATTAACCTATGACAAAACAAACACAGATAGATACGACTTGTTTTGTTTAACGAACCGACGGATATTTCCTCACTTACATAAAGAAGAGGAAAATTACATTGATCTCTCCTGGCACTCAGTTGTCGAGGAAAGATGAATGATCTTTAAGAAAATACCTATCTTCTTATAGATTATTTCATATTTCATTCATATCTTTTTTTTTCGTCAACCTATATCGTCCCACTGCTGGGCAAAGGTCTCCCCAATATCTCTCCAACCGTCTCTGTCCTTCGAGATTTCCCACCAACCTCTCTCGAAGGTGTCGAGATCGTCCCTCCAACGCTTTATATGTTTATGAAAGCGAAATCAAAATAACAACGTTTTAACCGACTGCGATATAGAGGTTTATGCTTTCATGCATATGTTAAGTATTAGACATTATAATAGCACACGGGAAATTACTCACGTAAAATTATCGTCCATTTAGATACCGACAATGTTTCGATACTTCCGGAGAATCTTCATCTGGGTATGTTAAGTATTAGCAAGGACGATAATAACAGATAGGTACCTTATCGTCCTTGGTATTAAGTAGGTTTTAACATGTTAAACCTAAATCTTGAACTTGAACTAAAAGCTTGCATCTCGATGCAAGCGACTAAGCAGATTTTGATTGGTGTTATTAATATTTTAAAATGCTATTTCTAGTTACTTACTTTTTTAGATAAGGTACTGTGGGTGATTAACGCCCACCTAACTTTAATTTTAAATAATTTCCATATTTACATGATTATGAAAACAAAGAATGCTTATAATCAATGTTTTTTTTAAGTGAAACAAAAAAATAACACCTTACGTTGAGTTTTATTCTTAATACACATGTTTATTCAGTTTTTAAAAAAGGTCTATTTTGGGCGTTATTAAAAGTTATATGTCTATTGACGCCCGTTTCATAAACCAGGCTTTAAATGCATAAATAGGCTTACAACAACAAAAAATTATCTCACAACAATTATCTAAAGTCGCATTACCGTACATAAACTAAAAATATAGGAACAAAATTAACATTTAAGATTAACTTTATTCAATTTAACAATACACCTTACATCACATGGTATATTTGTATTTGGTCATATTTATGGAACTTTTTAATAATTTCCATATAATACATCATGAGCACATTCCGTATTAACCGTTTTTAAGGCAGAATTAAGATATTTTTTAAATGTTCATTGGGCGCTATTATGTAGACAGCGGGTAATAACGCCCGGAGATATTAGGTAAGTAACAAAGGTTTTTTTTATAAATACAAAGTTCTTCGGCAAATCTATCAAATAATATGTAATTGGAAAAATTAAAAAGAGAATTGTCTAATAAATTTATAACACTAAGAAACCACCTCCACGGGTGAGTATCGCGACGATTTCGTCCTCCTATCATTGGGTAATTTACACGGTAAGGCGATTATCATAGGAATTAAATTTGCAATTAGTAGTAAAGTCGTTTTGGACATTATGTACTATTATAAAAATGCTCTCTGGTTATAACGCCCATGCAGGCTAATAGCGCCCAACCGTCATTTTACCGGGCGTTATTCCCCAGCCGGACGTTATTATTTGACACTGACACGTTTTTGTAAAAAAACATAGAAATCGACACAAAATATTTAAGTAATAGTAGAACAAGATTATCGTGAATCTCTTTAAACCAAAAATCATACCCAAATCGCAAAAAATACATGAAAAACTATACTATTTGTCGTGGCATTTATTATAGTAGCGCGGTACTAGACAGACCCTGCCGGGACGAGGCGTAACACTGCCACAAATGTGGCGCGAGCGTACCGCCGCTCGCCCTGCGCTTTCTTATTGATTCATTCTACCTATGCGTGGAGTGTCAATTGAATAATACGATATTTAGTGTGTTTTCTGCTACCCGGGCGTTAATAAACAGCGGGCGTTAATCACCCACCCTACCTTACTTATGGATATTTTATTAAATTGACAGGTTAATTTGAATGCTCATCTAAATCTTTAACAAATAGTAAATTATAATCATGCTCATTTTTATAGGGTAAAATTATAATGTCAAAAATGATACTGTCACAAAGTTCAATAGAGATTCACAGCACAGGGGAAAATAACTCGTCAGATGATAGTCTAAAAGCCCTTTTTTCACTGCTATATATTTCAAAGTGGGTAATGCACAGGGCGAGAATCGGTCGAAATTGAATTATCCCTCCATTATTCCGCAGAAGTTTGAAGTAGGTCCTTTGCACTTACGCCATTGACGGCCTTAGTAGATACAACCAAATGAATATAGATATGAAACTCTATATCAGACACTTGAATGGGATAACCCGACCAAATTATAAAGCATCATTGTGGTACTGAAAATCCGACTAACTTCAGAATATTAAGTTAGTAAGATTTCAAGAAAAATCAGTCAATTCTTTCAGATCTTTAGGGATTTTAGATTCATTTACCCCTAAGGTGGTATGGGGTATTCAAAGGTATATCCATTATATAAATTCATATAGGTACTTATGTCAGTTTTTTCAGAAGTTAACATTACGGACGTGGCAGGTTGCAAGCCCATCGACGCTATTGCAAAGCTTACTGGTTTCTTTACGATGTTTTCCTTTGAAATGGAAAATCTTACTAAAAGTATGACATTATGACTTCGACGGGATTCGAACACGCGTGATACATCGATCACCCTTTAGCCGGGTTGCCATTGACCACTCTGCCACGAAGCCTATGATGTTTTCCTTCACTATTCTATATTTATCTCTGATTCGGTTAAATCCAACTTAGATACAAGCTTTTATGTTACTAGTCGGATAACTCAATTGATTATAGAATGAAAGAGTCGGAAAGGGCCAAGGAAGAACCTTTCCTGCCAACGAGAAAAAGATCATTGACGGCCGTGAGTGAACGACCGTTGACTAAAAAAACAACCTGTATAAAGCAGATACATGCTTTATACAGGTTGTTTTTTAGTGCTACTGATTAGTTCGTAAACGTAAGTTATCAAAATCTGATGTTAGGAATTCATCATCATCATCATCATCTCAGTCTAAGGACGTCCACTGCTGGACATAAGCCTCCCTCATAGAACTCCAGTTGTTTCGGTTGGAAGCGGCCTACATCCACCGTGAACCTGCGGCTTTTACCAGATTATTTTAGGACTTAGCTTCGTTCTCGATTTCAAAAAGTATTTTCTAATAAGTTCTGTACCGGTATCTACATTTTATTTTGTAATAAATGATAACTCATAAAGTCAAACACGCAATGGTAACTTAACGACCATGAAGTCTAAAAGCTCTGATACTGTCTAGAATGAGACTCCTTACTACTTTACTATTAATTAATTTACTGAAATAGTAAATTAATTTCAAAACAGAAGTTTCTACAGGAAAATTGTTATATTTGAGCTTAATTCGAAGATAATTTGTTTTAGCGTTCACTAATAATTATAAGAGATGCTACAATATATATTTTAACCAATCATTTAACCTATCATATACCTATCATCCTGTGTGGAAAGGATATTTATTTATTTATTTATTAAGTAAAGTAAGTTCGTATGAGCAAGCTTACTTACTTTATTTATTTATTTATATACTATCACATCATATAATATAGTTTTTGCACTCAAGAGACGGCCTACTGGGCCAAGATCCAGTCTGCTTGGCAGCTTCGCAATCATTGCAAACACTCCAGTAGCAATGCAAATACATTGAACAATACAACTTCGGGACTAGGACAGTGTAGGTACTCGTATAACAAACAAATGCAAACAAGGCTTGGTGCTACAAGTTATAGTAAGATTGCCATAGCACGTATTAAAGATATGCAAACAAGGCTTGGTGCTACAAGTTCTAGTAAGTTTGCCATAGCACGTACTAAAGATAATTCTAAATTCAAAGTTTGCATAAAACTATCTATCGATTTATTAATAACATTCGAGAGACATTACGTAACGAAGTGACTTCAATCATATATCTATTGGAGCAGTGAACACTTTTCGATGCGTCAGAAGATTTTAGCACAGAAGACAGAAGTAAATAGTGTCGTACCCTATACATTTAACAAAATCCCTCTCGAACCTCTCTCCTCTAACATCGAGTATCGAGAGTAAGCTGGGTCCGTGATATCCGATTCAGAGTAATCCAATGTTATAACTTGACTTGACTTAACTTGAGGGATCGCTTTTAAAAAAAAGCTAGGCCCACACCACCAGGTTCTTGCCTGATTCTTTCCCTGGTGTAGGGAGTCGCGTTGGAACAGACATTAGAATCACCTAGCTGCTAGGTGATTCGCCTAGCTGCTAGGTCCTAGTATCTTGAGGTCCTACAAGAATAAATTATTTTTTCTTCTTTCTTTCTTTCTTTGACTTTCGATTTAAAGTGTCATTTTTGATATTATGTAGAATGCCCAACTTAGAAAAAGTAAGAAATAGAGCGCTGTATGTTCCTTTCTCAGTCACACAAAAACAAAGAAAAATAAGTAATACAACATTCTTGTGAGTAAAAGAGACAAAGCATTCGATCTTTAGTTTAATGCCGTTTTTTTGTATGGCCGGAAAGTTGATGCTCCGAATGTTGTACTACGAAACTATGGATTCACTGCATTTTTTGTCTCTTTCGACGGCAGGCTCGCTGTTCGTCCAGGTACTATAGAAGGTCCATGACGTCCAAGCATATTTATTTATTTAAGGTCCATAGTCTGACCTGTCCTAGGCTTAACAAGACGGCTGAAGACGAACTAACACAGACGTCAAGTTTAGCCTCGAATCTAGAATTGAGATGTACGCTTTGGAAGCTGTAGGAAATTCCTAGTTTAGTCGCGATTTACCTCTTCAGTGATAAATTTAAACTCAAGTTTATTCGATTATAAATCTATTGTAAGCCTACATACAAACAAAAATAAGTTCAAGTTTACGTATATTATTAATAGCAACTATGCAACCAGTGGATAAATAAACCATTGTCCTTATCATTAACAGTATAAAACAAAGAGGCGGAATAAAAATATCTACCAACAAAAACAATAGCCGAATCCTTCGAAGCTATAAAGTACAGAGGGATGATTATCGTCGGGCGTCAAGTGACGTAATAATTCATTTTTTTTTCTTACTAGGCTCGTTAATTCTCCCTCGCGCAAAATGAGGCTATTTGATCCTCTGAGGCGTATAACAAGTTATAGGTAGGTATGGACTATGGGTTTATAGACGGGCAACTGTCAGAGGCAATGACGTCACGATTTAAAAATATATTACTGTTAAATGTTTGGTAATCCTTCAATGATCCATTAATTACTTTGAAGGATCAAATTTGAAAATACGTTTAGATTTTGTTAATATCACTTCACTTCTTCTTTGTGGCTACTGTGACTAGTGTTGTCACAGATAAAATTCTGCCATAGATTTTGTTAATTTATCAGACCAAGTAGGTCTGACATCACATTATACCTATCGCTGTCCATGGATTGTTGATAAGTTAAGACATACATTTATTTTGAGTTAGTCACCAACTCTGGTGATGGAGTTTTTAAGTCACCTAAAAGACCACCGACCTGACCCAACGACTTTACAACTAACGTTTCCTCTAAAGTATGAAAGCGCTCAATTGTCCACAAAAGTTGCTACATGTTGCCCGTTTATCAGCGCCATAGATGGATGTATCATCTCTGAGTTACTTCCAGTGACTTGCGAGAGATAGGATAAAAGGCTCATCGGATAATTAGGCTCTTTTTACTTTAATTTATGAATTAACCTACTTAGTTGCTTATGTTATTAGATCAAGTAGAACTTCCTCTGTCTTTATTTATCAATGGTGTCATTAGTGGATCAAAGATTTATTTGCAGCAGCATTTGTAGAAATTATAAATCGTGATCTGGGACTCTCGAAGTTAAAAAATATTATTGTTATATCGTGGCAACGTGGTTCAGCTTAAAATTCGCGAAAAGTTCCGCGATCAGCTTACACCAGTGTAAGCACGACCGCAACATAGGTAAATTTTTTTAAGGGTCGGCAGCGCGAATGTTACTCCTTTGGTGTCGCAAATGTCCATACTGCTAAGGCTAACCATCACCCGTATGCTTGTCTGCTACTCTAGTAGTATACAAAAACATAGATGCCCAACTGAGTTCTAGAGGGCCTTTTATTCTAAAAATATTGATAGAATACATAATATACTTACATAATTCTCATTCAAAAGTTTCAGATGAAAAGTTCGGCGATAATTTTGGGAAGTTTCTACTCGGATTTTGTACTTTATAAATTGTGGGTGCCTCTCTGTAAATTGTTTTCATGTTCCTGAAATTATTGTTGAATCTTCGTTAAATGCGGAAGTTCAAATTATTTGTATTGTGGAAAAGTAGGTCAAATATCGGTAAAATGGGTAAAATACTTTGAGCTGACAATTATTCTGTCGTGTCGTTTTTAATGTGTATTTGAACCCCCGAAACTAGAACTAGAGTGTATCTTTGTGTATTTATGAATGTGTTTATTGTTAAATGAAGTTGGTGTATTGAAGGATTGCTTTTTGTCCAAACTATTTAATAATCCAAATGCCTTGACTGTACTACGAGCTCCTACATCATTCCATGCAATTACCTTTAAAAACTCGAAAAAGACGTCCAGATGGTCCCACTCAATCCACACGACACCTGGGCCCGATAACTCAGATGGGCAATAAAGAGAAAACTTACCCCCATTTCCCCATTACAGGTATTGATAATGTCCATAGCACAGAATGATGGTATATTTCAGTGCCTTTACCTTTTAATGGAGCACGCGTGACTGGGCAAAGTGTAATTATTTTATGGCTGGGGAATCGATGAGACTAAGATTTTCTTGGATAAGATAGGTTGTTTATTATGGTCATGATAATGAATTTTAATATTATTATAATATCCCAATACGTTTACAATACCAGACAGTTGCCAACCAGAATGGTCTAATAACATAAGAAGGCTAGGTAATATTTATTTAATTTATAGTCCTGCGAAATTAAATGTACACATGTATTTTAGCCTATAACTACTAGGCTAACAGAACGAGCAAAGAGTTAAACTCAAAACAGTTATAATTTGTTCATCATCCGCAGAGTACATGTACATGTACTGTTTACCATCTACGGATCACGTACTCGTACTACTTCACCCTACTACTACTAGGCGTTCAGGGGGCCTACCACGAGCTCTTAGCGCGATCCAGTTTAGGACCTAAACTGAATTGTTCTTCTTATGACTTCAGTTTTACGATTCAATTTAGCACATGACATCTGAAAGCGATTGAGTTTGATAAGGTCATGGTACGGGTCCAGAGCATGCTAAGAAATGATCTGCACGCAAATAGTTCGCTTACCTACACGAATTGTTTATCTCTAGAATTCTCACTATTTCTGCCTACAACTACCAGGCGATCAGAAGTCAAAGAAGCACGCAATTACATGTTCAGCCGACATGGCGCGAATGAACGAATGGCAGCAATACTGGCTGGATCGCGTGACCGGTGACAAGGGTCGACGTACCCGCTGTTAATTTCGCATGTCCAAAGAGATGAACTCGCGAGATTATCTGACAGGTTGTGACCTCGACTGGGTGCGTGGAATGACAGGACGTGACGTCTGAATATTAATGAAGGCTCATAGGAATGTGGTGAGTGAACTATGCATCGAGATAAGTGGCGGTGCAAGATATAACTATTACAGAGACAAAAAAAAATATGATAAGTAAATATTTAACGTATGAAAGACCAGAAAGTAAGCAAATAACACTAAAGTCATGACTACTAATTAGGATGGTCATTATCTCAGATCTGCAGGCACGAAAGAGCAAAAAGATCAAGGAAATCTAAAAAATCACATATTTGGTGCATGTCAACATTTTGCATAAGTAATATTGAGAAGAGAATCCTTCCCAAAATAAAAAGTCAGTCATAGCTTTGTCAAAATATACGAGCACATAGGAAAAATAAACTGTATTGCGGCACAGGCGGCAAAAGTCCAAGATTAACTTCCCATTTGACAACCTACATGAATCATACAGATAACACAATCTGTAACTTATAACGCAGGAGAGCCTACACGGATCCCCATGTCCAACATATGCAGGCCTTCCCCAACCCCCGCAGTAGAACACTTTCAAAGGTCAGGGGGTCAGAAAGTGCTAATTAAAGAGGTCTGGGTAGAGTGGGCGGTTCGACCACAGTTTCTCTCGATTGGGTCCTAATGGCGTGGAATGGGAGATTAAAGTTTGTGACGGGTTTTGGATTGCTTTCTTCAGGCATAAGTATGTTTAGTGATAGACTTTTGATTTGTGAACTTGTTTATTATTACAATACATCGTTGGTACCTACTCGTAGAATACAACTACCAATTTAGAGGGGTTTAAGTGTGTCACATCTGGTTTAGGTACATCATGTTTTTTGCGTAAACAACTAAAATGGATAATGGTTCAATAACCATTTATTTAAGTACGTAAACATTTCCTGTAGCGAGCGGTGGGTGATTTTTTAAGGTCATCGATGCATTGACACAACAGATAGGTACTGCATTGAAAAGTGCTGATAATTATTGATAGTGTGATAACAAATCAGGTAATTGATAAAATGATGTTACTGATAGCGTGTTTTATCTGATCGATCTATGATTAGTTTATTTTTAATAACGCCAATTAGTTAAACATAGGCTATTTTATTTAAAATGCGCGGTATTTAGTCCTCGTTAATTTATATTGTTCTCTTGTAAATTTCGTTTGCTTGTATAATAAGCTTTACGCCACATTGTACCAGGATAGAATGATTCTTTAGAGCGTAATTAACCCCGAGACATAAAACTAGCTTCTCGCTAAGGATGCTATTACAGGGGTTCAGTGTGGCAATGCAGTCAACTTTTGTATGCAAAGCTTTTAGGAGGTGCGGTATAATGTTGGCAAAATATGAGGGCGTACCTATTAACATACGGTCTTGAAGGATGGCGAATAACTTGGTAACTTTTTAATACCATAATGCAAAAACAATTGTTAAGAACCAGTATTATTTTAGCACCTATATCTATAGTTATCTGGATCACTATTTGTAGGAAAATATTATAAAGAACCACAATAATAACTCTTTCAATATCCAGTTCAATTTCCATACAAAGTCACGTACTGAACAATAGAACAACCCAAATAATGACGAATTACGAATAGAATAGAACAATATATTACTTATTGTACTATCACCCAAAGCACCGCTTCACCACCTTAAGGGTGCTTTTTCTGTGACGCAACTAGCAGTTTACACCGCTTTGCAACATTCGAACACCAATAACAACAAAGTATTTCGGTGCTTTGTTATAAAGTTGGAAGAACAAATAATAACAGTAAGTTTTTAACAATGGTAAAAGTCATCAAACAATTATTGCTTTTAGATGTTTATGACTCCGATTGGTCAAAATAAAAAGGGCAGGATCAGCTAGCTAACATCTTGCAAGCTAAACTGTTTCAAAATTGGTAAAGCGACGCTTTTGGTGATAGTACATCATAAGAGAAATACAATAATAAAATAAGCCAACATTTTAAAAAAAGTGTAACAAATAACGGCGCTGGTAATAAACGTCTCGAAGTCAAGATGTCAATGGGTGACATGGTATCAGTGTCAAAATGTACTTATGCTCGAAGGGCGTAGGGTAATAACGTCTCGAAGTCAAGATGTTAATGGGTGACATGGCAAGTAGGTACATAATGAAAAAAGTCACGTAAATAAATGTAGATGTGCTAGGTTCGCAATCCCAGTGTGCCACTTAATATGCACTGAAGCAATATATTGTCTTGATAAGTGCAGAGAGCAAAGTTTGGGTCGCCGCGTTGCATCACTCCGCGTGTACACATTTTATGAGCAGTCCTACCTCTTCACACGCCCTGCTGCCCTGGTACTTGAATACATTGTTGTACTGTTTTGTTTTGACAACGGTTTTTTTATTGTAAGTAAATTCTTCTTCTTAGCCACATTCAACCCTATGGGTGTAGGCCTCCTTCATATAATGCCATTCTCTTCGGTTTTGTGCAGTTTCCATCCATTTCACTCCAGCTGTTCTTTTGATGTCATCGTACCAACGCATTTGCGTAAAATTCTGGTATGTTGGCTACTGATAATACCTCTATCTTGCAACTTCAAACTTCGGTTGTTTGAAGCGAAATTAGAATAGTCGTAAGCCTTTACAAATTATTGAAAATCGATGAAATGAAGAAATTATCGTGGGTTTACCTACCTCATTTCAAGCTGAACCCTGAAAATAGTAGATTTTAGTTAAGAATAGCGTTGATTTATTTTATTATAATGTGTGACTTTTTGTGGTCTTATCAATAACCATAAGCTGAATACTTACCTTACTTTTCACGTAAATAAACCATTGAACATTCTCGAACGCAGATCATCTACAAAATTAACTAATCAAAGGTCAAATCACGTGACAAGTGCCAAATGCGGAATAAATTCGAAACTGTCACGTGATAGATAGATAGATAAACATTTATCTATCTATTTTTATTTGACCGTTGATTAGTTAATTTTTGAGATGATTGTGTGCGAGAAACCTGCTTACTGAGTTATAACAACCATCCATAGTAATAAGGTTAGTTAGTTGTCATGTCACTCATCCAAAACAAAGCATAGTACCTACCTAAAAGACGACTAGAAGTCCTTAAAAAGTATTTTTACGAACACCTAATTAGTGCAATAAAAGTATCTCATTTCTGTGTAATTAATGGTAGAACATTTTCACAAGAGATCTTAGTTTCCTAACGATTTCCTTACTTTTCTCGTAAAACAAAGTGGAGCATATTTTTATCACTTTTTACAGAAGATTTCTTGATCAAGCAAATTAGGGACATTCGTAGGAGCTCATTAGTCGTTTTTAATTGTATTCGTTAAGACGGTGGGTACCTTATTACTACCGCAAACGAATAAATAAAAAAATGAAATGAAATGCTAATAATAGTAAAAATTATTTTTACAAAGGCTCCTAGGCGCGTTCCCCAATCGTTCTGTCACCAAAAACTAAGCCCAAAAAACGGCCAGTTCTGGCCGGGGTAGAAGTAGCCATTGCGCTATCTACCAGCATTTCTAGTACCTTCATAAAACGAATTACCATAGATTATATAATCCACTCGGCGCAGTTACACGAGATAACGATATAATGGTCGCCGTAAAATTTCTTTGGGCCGTTTATTTAGTAGGTAGGTAGATTCGATAAATTGCTGGAGTTCATCATAAAATGGATACTTAAGTATTACTCTGCTAATGCGATTTAATATGAATAATATCCTAAAACATGTCGATTATGCGACGATTTCAACCTTATCTTAATCTCTAGCTAGAATTACGTTTATTTCAAATGTTTGATGATTTTAAAGGCAAAGCGCTAAAACTATATTATATAAAAGCAAAGACGATTAATATTAATCGACTTTGTATAAAAGGAAAGAAACAACAATAAAAACAGAAAAAAATATCCAACTGATGAAAAAGCATCTGGTTTTAGCGCCTGTTCAATAATTTCAGCCACACTCATATCGGGGATATAGCTCAGTGGTAGAGCAACCGACTGCAGATCGGTAGGTCCCCGGTTCAAACCCGGGTGTCCCCTGTATGTGTAAATTTTGCTTTTTTAATTTTTTTAATGGTATTTTCAAAGATTTTATGAACATTTTTTTTTGCATCGGAAACGTATTTTTTAGTGAGATGAATAAAAAACATTTTTCGATTTCTTGATTTTTAAGTGGCAAACTTACCAATGCAATGTAAAAACTTCATTGCGACAATGCAAACTTAAAAACTGTTTCTTTCGCGGTGCAAAACTTCGCACAGCTTGTCGGCACTCACTCCGACTTGTCAGGGCCCATCAAGTATTTAACGAGTTGCCGCGAAGAATGGCCGACATGGCAACAGGTGCCGCGGGGGACGCGAACTATAGTAAATTAAAGACAAGGTAACTTCTGAACGGTCATGCGGCTCTGGTAGTTTGACCTATATTTCGCTGATTGCTATTTCTGTTAGTATCTTGAATTAGTGAAAGCTCAAAATCAGACAATCTTGTCAGCACCAAAAGTTTATTATCATTTTGGTATTGGATTAAATTTGTAGATCCAATCTGAAATCTGAATAGGTACCTACCTACTGTAATAATTTAAATCTAGTGTTTAATTGGTCTCTTCTTATCTCTTGTTTTAGTAGTTTTTTTTATTCAGGCGCCTTGTTCAATTTCAATTTAAAGTGGCGATCCCTAATTATATTAGGTAGCTACGAGTACCATACAAAACTTACCGTTTTATTGAACAGCAACTGATTGTAGATACTACCTAAAAACTACACACGAGTTTGGCAATAAATGCCTACATAATTTCAGAAGAGCCGTTCACAATGCCAAAATTATAATATAATGTAATTATTAGTTTGTGTTGAATGTTGGGTGCTTTCCCAAAAAGCTATCAAAAAATCTTCATCATCCATTACAAATTCATGAAAATAGAAAAGGATACAAAAACTCCTAATTGTCACAGAGAAGTTTCTCGCCACAAAAGGGCGCAGTCTCGGTAAGATAAATGTATTTTCTTAAAACAAAGTCCGTAATAAAGTGCGGGACACGTACTCGGGACTGCGTTCTTCCATCCGCGCAAATTGCCGGGTACGTGACTGCTGTGACGTCACGATGTGGGTGTCAGGCCACTTTGTGTTCTGTTTGTATGTTTTAGCAGCGGTATATAGATGGCGCTGTATTAATTTACTCTAATGAAATCATCATAAATAAGTAAGTAAATAAATAAATTAGAAATCATCATCAGTTCCTCCCATTTCCGCCCACTATTAGGTAGATACCTAGGTAGGTACTTATAGAAACAAAAAACTCAAACCATTACATTTTTACAAGATGATTTAGGCAATCTTAACGGGACATTAGTGGCAATTCGGAGTATCGCAAAAGCTAAACTTAACTAACCAAAAATGTTGCCGTCCCTTTCATATAGCGATGGGAATAAAAAGGATGGCATTAATTTTAGTTAGTTTAGCTTTTGCGACACTCCGAATTGCCACTATTGTTGATTGAGATAGGCAAACCATTCAGATTTATTCATTGGGTATTATTAGGTCTCCTCTTTATTACGTCACCCCATTCCTGGCGAGTCTCATCCACTTATTCCCGACCATGTTCATTTTGTCATCCGACCATCGAGCGGGTGGTCAGCCTTTTGGCCGTTGAACGTCCCGGGGTCATCATTCCGTAATCGCCTTTGTCCATCTTCCATCATCAATTTTTGGAATATCAAAAATTTTAAAAATATGATAATTTATTATTTCTTAATTATCTCAAACTAGCTGATCCCGTGAACTTTGTACCGTCTCTGAGATCAAATAGGTATCTTTCTTTGTCACGTGCTCTAAACGGCGAAGGAACACATCGCAAAGAAACCAGTTACCTCTCTAGGATTCATATTTCAGTTCAAAAATTTGAAAAATGTTTTTGTTCTAGAATAGATAAATTAAAAAAAAATAAGGTTGGTAGGTTAATTATTCTTGAAACTGACTTTAGCGATTGCCTAGAAAAAAATAATGTTACAATAATATCAATGAGAATGGCAAAGTGGCTCAAAATGAAACTGGAAAATTAAAAAAAAAAACCATAACTGACAATAAATTGTACGAAATGGAATCTAGCTTGCTGTAGTAAATCCACACTGTTTCAGTTACCAGAAACCAATACAACATTCTGTGCGTCAAAATGTCGGCGAATAATTCCGACCTCACTGGTTGGTCCCTCAGGTTCGCATGACTCATAAATTACTAAATATTAATCCGAGTTTAGGATTGTTTCGCGTGCAACCTAATTAGTGCTTAAGTTTTGTTATGTTGGCAATGCCTGAATTCATAATGAACTGGTTTGCTGCAATCTGCAACAGAGGGCTTAATTAGAATAGAATAGAATAGAATAGAAATAAGTTTATTTGACACACACACTACAAAACCAAAAGACAAAGAAAGAATAAAAAAAAAAAAACAGTGACAAAAAGGATAAAAAATAAAGTTAAAAATGAAACAAAACAAAGCAAAAAGCAAAAAACTAACACTAACAGACTAATTTAGTTACATAAGTTTAAAATAAGTACCTAGGTATGTGCATTGTGGTGTCAAATGGGTCCAGTCTCAGCTTTTTTGCCACTCCGGTGGGAGACGGCGCTGATTTTCAGACTGTACCCCAACAGGATGACAATTAAGTATCTAGCTTCGGCCATTCGTAGCGTTAACTGGATGCAAGCAGTTTTTATGCAGTTGATGCTGTTTTCAACAAGTTCTAATGGATTTGTAGCGATTTCTGTTGTTTTTAACCGACTTCAGAAAAGGAAAGAGAAATTTACAGCACTTTGGGGTGCTTTCAGTTCGTTCGATTCAGATTCTTCAAAACAATTTTTTTTTTAAATCTGTCTACTATTGACAGAATAATCGGTGCCATAATAAAAAAATACATTCAGAGCAACACAGAACTTCCTCCGTTTCTAAAGTCAGTCAAAGAAGTACTATTTATAAATATACACACACTCTACATTCAACCAAAGTACCAGGAGATTATAAAGTGGTTTGGAGTGTCTTGATCACCTTCGAAAGCCTTGAGTTCCATGCAAAGGAATAACATATTTTTGGCGCGTAAAGCTAAAAGATCGGTATGTGTGGAAATATACTTCGATTCTTTACTCACCTCTGACAACAAACTGAACTCTTTGAGCTATTTTACACCACAAAGCATCTGCCCCTGATTCGAGATCTTTCGAATTCAAAGACGATATTTGTTTGTCTTAAAAGAGTTTCGGGGCATTAGCCCAGATTTTTTCAGATTTTTTAGAATCTGAGATCCAATGTAATTTTCATTTATTAAGCACTAGTATTCACCCTCGCTAAATACGAACATACTATTTTGATTTTTTATAGTAAGTAGAAATCGACAGTATATTAAACCTACTTCCGATCGCGGCCGATCACCCAGCCGATGGTGTGACCAAGTTACCACTATACACCATTTAATCTCCATATACGGCTCTCTGTGACAAAAGCCCTGAGAGAAACCAAAAACAGGACAAGGTGGAGGGAAAATATACACAAGCCAACGAACTCCTTTCAGGGGCACGACCTTCAGAAATGAAATTTACGAACGAGAAGAATTAAGAAACCTACTTCGCAACGCAATGCAAATTTGGTATATGCCCACCTTTTGTTACAGTTCTCAACCCTTGCGTAAGAGTATACCAGCCCATGGACGCCTTTTAAAAAGCTTTTATTATGATCTTTTTCCAGTAATATTTACCCTATTTAATAGATTGTGTCTATCAACAAGCCGAATCGAATGATGTCGACTCTACCGAAACTCCCAATATAAACCGACGTTCAGTTTGTCAAACAGTTTGAAATTGAAAATTCCGGATTCAATCTCATGCATCCATCGCGCACCCACAGGTTTTATTTGTCAAGTACGTTTCCATTGTCGCACGGCAAAAATATATTAATTTTCGCGGCGGGAAAACAAACTACTGTGTCGTGTGTTCCAAGCGTGATAAATTAGCGATTTGTACACGATATAACTATGAACAGCGAGTTCATGCGTCAGTGGGAGGACGATTATGCTCGCGTCCGCAGGAAACACCTACCACAACCCTGCACGTGTCCCCTGAGTGGTGCTAAACGAGCTCATAATAAAGACTACAATCGTAGGTAAATAGTGGATGCGGCACAGATTTGGATGGCAAATTTGCAGGCCCCAGCAGTATGAGAAAACGGACTGTGGATGATAACGATAAAGGAAAGAGAAGTAAGTTCAAATACAACCTGTGTGATAACTCCCGCCTTCTTCCGTATGTATTTGGTTCAGAACACTTCGTATGCTATTCTGATGTTCTCCACAATCCGCTTTTTGCCTACACCTTGCTTCCGTTACCGTTTCCTTGTCCCGCCACAATAAAGGACCTCAGTTATTGGCTCGATACTGTTCGCTCTGACATCCAATCAATGGCCTCGAAATATGGTCTGTATAACTACTTTGTTTTATTGCTTTGATCTGGTTCAAAATAAGTAGAATATAGCTCTATATAGATGTTTATGGGTTAAACTTCAGGTATATGTGACTTTGAAGGAATTAAACAGGCTTTATTCCAGCGACGATAAAGAAAGTCAAGGCCTAAAAGTTTCTATATGCCTCTATCATGGATTATCAGAGGATCAGAGGATAGGGAAATCAGAGGTAACACTCTCCTACACAAACCACTACACCCCAACCAACATGCCTACAGCCCAGGCAAATCGACAGAATCCGCTCTCCACTGCGTAGTCTCACGGATCGGAGGCGGATTATCAGCAAAACAATCTACACTAGGCACATTCATAGACATTGAAGGTGCGTTCGACAAAACAACATTCAGCAGCATAAACCTAGCACTGGAAAGATACGGGGTCGCGCCAACGCTAGCTGACTGGATAAACAACATGCTCAAATACAGAGCAATTCAGCTCACAGTGAACAAGACGACAAGAGGAATAGTTGCAAGAGGCTGCCCCCAGGGCGGCGTCCTCTCACCCCTACTCTGGAACATAGTAGTCGACGAGCTCATCCGCAAACTTAATGGCAGCGGACTCGTTACCGTAGGCTACGCTGACGATCTTGCCATCCTGACGACTGGCTGCTTCGAGAGCACACTATGCGACACGATGAGAACAGCCCTCAAAACAGTTGAAACATGGTGTACCAGCCATGGCTTATCAGTAAACCCTACAAAAACCGAACTCATAATGTTCACACATAAGAGAACCTTGGGCAACTTAAGACTCCCCAAGCTTTTCAACACTGAGCTTAAACTAACACACGAAGTCAAGTACCTAGGAGTCATACTGGACAGTAAATTGCTATGGAATAAACACCTTGACTACAAATTACAAAGAGCATGCACAACATTCTTCCAATGCAGCAGAATGCTCGGGAAAACATGGGGGCTGACACCAAAAATAACTACATGGCTATATACAGCCGTAATAAGACCGACACTGACTTATGGTGCTATCGTTTGGTGGAAAAGAACTGAACTCAACACTGCGGCCACCAGATTGCAACGCTTCCAGAGACTGGCATGCTCTGCAATAACTGGCTGCATGAGGACAACACCGACAACGGCCATGGAGATTATTCTAGGCCTTGTCCCACTCGACCTATACATACAACAGGAAGCGACATTGGCCGCTATCAGACTCAAACATCTGAACCTATGGGGGAACACAAGGAGCTCTCATGCATGTATTCTGGACAGAGCCATATCACACGAACCGCTTATATGCGCCCCGTGCGATAAGATCCCCGGACAATCAATATCCCATAAACACTACAAAATACAGACACATGAAAACCACAGCGATCAGTCAGGAAACAATGAAGTCCGGATATACACTGACGGATCGAAGACAAATATGGGAACAGGAGCCGGAGTACACTCACTGGATCTCAATATCAACATATCAATGACACTGGGCCCACACAGTTCCATTTTCCAATGCGAATGTGTGGCCATAACCGAAGCTGCCACGGCTATCAAAAGGAGAAGGATAGAAGACTACGGAATACGAATACTCTCTGATAGCACAGCAACCCTAAGAGCACTGGAGAGCCAAAAGTGCAACTCCAGGCTCATACACGAATGTCACCTTGCCCTTGAGAGTATTGCCGCAAAGAACAGAGTAACTCTTCAATGGATCAAGGGACATAGCGGATCACTGGGAAACGACGCCGCAGACGAACTAGCCAGAAGGGGCTCGGAAACACAAGTGGAAGGCCCGGCCCCATTCCTGCCTCTGCCGTTCTCCCAGCTACGAACCTGGACACGACAACACACCCAAAACCTACATAACGATCGATGGATACGGGCGACGGACTGCAGACAGTCTAGAGCAGCGATACCAGCGGCCATACCACGACTGACACGTCGCCTGATGAACCTCCAAAGAAAAGACCTCAAAATAATCATAGGGACACTCACAGGACACTGCCCCCTTAACAAACATCTGTACAACATCGGTATCACGGACAGCCCACTCTGCAGAGGATGTCTAACCGAAGAAGAATCAGCGGCCCACGTAGTCCTGGCATGCGTGGGCGTAGCGGCTCAACGGCAACAAACCCTCAACAATCCGAGGTCGCTCCTCGAAGCCTGTGAAGACCCCAGGAAACTTCTGTGCTTCTGGGAGGAGCTAGGCTGGCTTCACTACTAGTGAGCCAGGTCATCCCCACGCATAAAGGACCGCCTTTGAGTCTAAATGCGGAAAAGGGAGTCCCCATACATACATACATACATACATACATGGATTATCAACTTGCGAGACAGAATCGCATCCTGTCTCGTGCTCTATAATCAATCAATCCTACGAATCCTACTATCCTATATTTTATTTATTTCTTTTTACATCTTAGGAAAACAAACAGTCATAAAAACAAATTAAAATAACTAAATACTAAATACCATTTAGAGGTTTTCCTACCTTCTAATATTATAAAGGTGAAAGTTTGAGTGTGTGAGTAATGTAAGTGTGTTTGTTACTCTTTCACGCTCAAACGGCTGGACGGATTTGAATGAAATTTGGTACCAGGATTGCATATATACCTTGGATTAAAAAATAAGCTACTTTTGATCCCGGTATACCCTCGGGAACGGTAACTATTCACCGCGGGTAACACCGCGGGTCGCAGCTAGTATTAAAATAAATATAAAAATTCTTAGAACGTTAATAACGTGACGTAAGCACTTGTCACAAACATTTTTTAAATCCTACCATTTTTGAGGATTTATTTAAATCTTTTATCGTTGACCGTACATAATACCCATTTTATCTACTCTGTGTTAGCTAAATCGGAAGTAAGGTTCCTCATTTATTACTTAGCTTAATCGACGTACCCTCGTTACAAACTCTTTATTACTGTAGGTGCAGCTAAAGTATCTATAAAACCCTGAACAATATTGAACTTAATGGTAAAAGTATTTTACGCTTTACACAGAATTCACTTGAACGTGTAAGTAATTATCTGGAAATTTCTTATTGAAATTGAAAAGTATGTGTGTACGAATTGATCAAGTATTCTATGGTAGAGCAGTATGTTGGTTGGGTATTACACAATGCGATATCCCCACACTAATCATAGTATCGTTGTAGTATGACAACTTAAATACTTATCTGTTTTTTTATCTAAAAAAATATTGATTTAACCACAGATAAAAGAATACTAAGATTTAACTAAGTAAATAAAGTAGGTCGGCCAAGAAAGTGGCCCACTAGTTATGACAAATGTTTCTGTGAGATCTAATTGTCGATAAGGTTGTCTTTTCAAACCGACCTTGTTGCCGTTCAAATGAAACTCAACCGTAGGGTGATAGACCACATTTTTGGCCGACCGTACATCCGCTGGTTCTTTGAATTCAGAGGCCGTACTCGGGATCAACGAAAACGAAGTTTCGTGACAATTTTCGGGGTCAGCTTATGTTGGTGGATACTGAATTCGTAATTCAAAAAAAAAAAAAAAAAGTAATAGTTCACCAACATAATTGGAACCCGAAAATTGTCACGAAACTTCGTTTTCGTTGATCCAGAGTAAGCGCCAAGGTTAGAAGCAAAATCAATGATTATTTTACTTATATTTTGGCTCACATATTTATTACAACATTCGCTATAGGTACATTTAGTGTTTGAGAACCGAGATTTAAAGACCACGATGGATAAATTTCACTACCATCATAAAGCTCTTTCCAAACCAACGCTACTAAAGCGATATAAAGTTTGTTTGGACGTAACTTAACCTAAAAACATCGCTCTCCACCCATAATAACTTACCGGAACTTCATCTAAGTTCTCCAACTTTGATTAATTTATGAAGCTTCTTCATAGGATATAATAATATTTTTGTAATGAGAAAAATATTCCTTGACAGGCTGTAACATAAAGTTGAGATTCACATTTATCTTGGTCTTGTGTTTCAATAGATTTATTATCTACGGCCAGTTTCAATAACCTATCTATCTTCGGTTTTGCTTACTGTCGGTAGGTATTTGACAGTTTTTGTATGGAAGTAATGTCTAATATCTACTCACAGAAAGCAATACCAAAGATATATTATAGGTTATTGAGACTAGCCGTTAGACTTGACTAGGCTTGTTATAAGTAGTTACTAAGGCAGTAAGTACAGAAGGCAGTCAGCAACATCAAGCAGTGACCATGCACCTTAGAGAAAGTAAGAAATAGAGCGCTGTATATTCCTTTCTCATTCACACAAAAACGGAGAAAAATATATACAACACTCATGTGAGTAAAAGAGACAAAGCGTTATATCTTTTGTCCCTCATCGCGTGCCGCTTTTTGTATGGCCGGAAAGTTGATGCTCCGAATTTTGTACTACGAAACTATGAATTCACTGCATTTTTTGTCCCTCTCGGCGACACGCTCGCTGTTCGTCCAGGCACACTATCCTCGCGTTTTTAAAACGCGCTGCGAACTAGCAGGTGACGCGCAGTGCTCATTTGAAAAACGTGTAAAAAAGCTCGTAAATCTATCACCATAGCAACTTTGTTTATAGATGCAACTTCTTCTTCTTCTCTTTATTTTGACTTCGGACTTCTTGTGCCACGCATTTAGCCACTACCATGTCATATTACGAGTATAGTTCAAGTCAGGAAAGAAGTCAAGTCAAAGTAAAAAATGTATGATTTTTTTTGACAGTTAACAATAATCGGTAATCAGAAGAAATAAAAAACGGTTAATTTTATTAAGTAATTTACTCGTTATCTACGAATTATTTTATAGTGAAAATATTTTATTTTTAAAACTGTACCTATGCCGGAAACTGATGTTATATAATAAATATCGTGTATGCAGTAGCTTTAATTAATATTTGAACTTTACATTGTCTACCCTATTTAAAACAATGTAGAGTATTACCACAGATAATATAATACTATACTGGGTATTACTTAGAGACGTAAAATAGTAGGTACCTACCTATTGAGTGTGTTTATAGTATAAACCTTTAGATACGTAGGGCAACCTGTCAAAGATCCATCGAGTAGGTACATTCCAAGAATTGAGATTCACCCCATCACTGATACAATGTTGAAACCTTTTATACCTTGTTTGTGCGAAAAAAAAATGAAATATGATCACGACTGTATCCCGGGAGCGGTAGACATTTCTTTCAGATCATTAGGCATTTTTAGATCTTTTGAAGATGTCTAAGGGGGTAGTCAGAGGTATGTCCAAATACATACATATTTGGTACAAGCCCACTATTTGCAGAAGTTAACTTTCCATACGTGACAGGTGGCAAGCTCATCGACGCTATTAGAGAGCTAACTGGTTTCCTCACGATGTTTTCCTTTACCGTTATAAGCTCGTGTTAAAGCGCATATAAATTATTCGATGTGAAAAGTTCATTGATGCACGGCCGGATTTGAACCCACGAACTTCGGATCGAAAGTCGAGGTACTAATCCACTTGACCAATACGGACATTGTTTGTGCGATCTGTTCATTATTTCTTCTCTGCGACTTTGACCCTTGCTGTAATTTATGGGTCTCCATAAAAGGATCCCCCAAATCGCCGCCCCTGTGATTTGCATATTTTCTTTAACACATGTGTTTATAAAACCCCAAACTTTTATTTTCTTTACATCAAGCTTGGATTTTAATTAATGCCTTTGATACAGTGTTTTTTGTACGTTACTAATATTGTTCCATGTTATGGAAATTTGAATCACCTTATGAATAACACACGGGTTAATTATCAGAAAATACTTCCTCTGGATAAAGCGATTAGAGTCGGGAGTTTCGGTGAAAAAATATTACCTTTTACAATGATTATTTCACACACACAAGGACTTAAGTATTTTATAATGTTTGGACGTAAAGAGTGTGCAGTAATTAAGTATTTATTTTAAAGATAATTTGTATCTGTAAGATATACATCTTGTTACTTATATTAAAGTATTAAAGTAGTTTAAATCTTACTAAAAGTTTTTACGACTTCGGCAGGATTCGAACCCGCGAGATACAAGCGATCACCCTTAAGCCGGGCTGCCTTACCACTCGGCCACGAAGTCCTTATCGCCGAAGACGAAACTATCAGTAAGATGATATTTCGGTTAAGAGCGGTCAACCCGGCTCACTTTTCATACAAACGCTCGTACGTGATTATGCCGTTGTAACAGATCTTTCTTTTAAACTTTTGGACTAGTAGGTATCTTGTGCACTATATCTAGGTTTCTATTGAAACTAAAAATCAAAATTTTGAGAAACAAATTCAGTATAAGCTTCCAAAAACCTGCTTTTAGCATAAATTTTACCTGAACTTTGGCCGTTCATAATGTACTCATAAATTGTAAACGTAAAGAAAATATTGTCATAGAAACCTTGCAAATCTTATGGAGATTCTAAATGACTAATAAATATTTTACAAACTCGTAAGGCTTACTGAAAAACACGTATTTCCTGGAACACTTTTTATGAAATTTTCGCACACTATTTTTCGAGTGAGCGAGTGAGCGGCGAAAGTACCTACTGAATACCGAGCGTTGAGGCGCTATCTCTCTTTTTTCGCTTTGCTTCTTTTTCTAGCATTGCGCTGGATGAAACAAAAAGCTTTTCAGCTATGCCCGCGTCGAAGATAGACGCACCGGGAAGGGCCACCTTAAAGCACCGATGATCCTGCCGAAGTCGTAAAAACTTTTATTAAGATTTTTCATTTAAAAATGAAATACCTAAATGTGGTTTAACACTATAATCAAAAATATCTATAGTTTATTAAATAATCGGGGATCGAACCCGCAACCTCCGCGTCTCAGGCTGGCCTTGCTACTGCGCCACAGAGGTCGTCAGCCTATCTATCTATAACGACCTACGTTGTGACTCTCAGTTTATTACAACGGACACCCATCTGTGCATTACTTTATCGCAACTGAACACGAAATACCAAAGACTAATTTGCCTCACTCATTGATCTGTTTGTATAACGCAAATAAGCATAATAAGGTCGAAAATCGTATAAAATCCCATATCATACACGTAAATGACTCAGATATGAACACTAATGCGTATTTTGTCTGCCCGCGAACGCGATAAAAGGTCGATAAAATGACTAACAAACAAATTTTAGCCCTTTTCGTCCCATAATTTCCGTCTATAAGCTCATTTGATGGCCACAGCCGAATTATGGCCACAAAAATTGCTGATGATGTCATACTGTTGTTTATATACTTAAATGGACATAATATTATTTTATATGGAATAGAAACTGAGTTATCATCTACCTACTCTCAATGATCTATATAGATTATAGAACCTTGTAGCCATGTAACACTTTGTTTTTAATCGATTTTAAAAAAGGATTCTATATGTTCTATCTCAACAATGTCCCAGGCACTACAGTGTCCCGTTAAGTGTAGGCAAAGCTTGCCTCCTGACTCTGTATAAATCATGTAGTAAAGATGTAAAGGCCTAAGTTTTTTTTTTCTATGTTCTAACTGAATGTATTGTTTATGTAGGCATGTTCACCGATTATTTCGTCAATAGTTTAACGATTTTGTTTATTTTTAAATAGACTCCCGAGGTGGTCCTTTAATAAAAGACACGAGGACCTGACAAAGATCTTGGGAATTATGAACAGAAATTCACAACGAGAGTGCAGGAAAATGCTATCTTCTTTATAATTAAAGTCAGTTTTTTTATCTCTCTTCGTTTGCGTTGGTATCGATTCTATTTATTTATTTATTTAATATGGACACAGGGTTACACTGTACATACATAATCATTGGTTAAATATTAAAAAACTAGTGCTCCCGTAGCTATAGGGTGTCATAACATGCGTTAATTAATTCTAATGAGCAGTCACTGAGCGTTTCATTTGCGTTTGTATCGGCTCTAAAATCTCTCTCGATTTATTCCCCGCCGATGTTAGAGCCACAACTTTGCGGTAACAAAACTGATCTATTGCCTTTTTATTTGTAATAAATTTTTGCTTTGTGCGTAGTAAATAATTTGTCGGCACAAATTGCGTGTTAGCACATTTAGTGATATTTACCACACAGCTGAATATTTACTGACGTCGTCAAATTACTTAATTTTTCTTATTACATTTTATAGGACAACTTATTCAGTATACCTGGTTTTGATAGTGACGAATGACAAAAAATATAGAGAATGTAACTAGAATTCAAAATGAGGCATTAAAAATGATTGTTTTTACGATCCAATTTTAGTATTGTCGTGTTCTTATTCAAAGTGAGTGACATTATGTTTTAAGGCTCGTTTTCACTCTAATGTTTATGTATGGGTGTACCGCTTTAGCCTAATTTTTATAACAGTCTTACAATTATTTTTCATCATTCATTGTACATTCAAATGTTTATTTAAAAGCCTTAAAGCCTTCCATCGGTCACATCACTTTCAAAATCCAAGCACGCAACAAAACAGTGAATCCAGCGTACACTTGCAATGGGTTACGTCTCAAATGGGCTTGGATCAGACTACTCTCGCTATACCAGGCTATCTGTCTAGTAGACAAATCGCTCTCTCAAATGGAAGATTACAGTAAAGCTAGCAGTGGTTCAGACAGGCACGTAACATGGTAATGGACTAACGAGTTCTTTTTGCAATTTCAGATACGGGATTTGAAATAGAGGAATTGCGGTTACTTATGCTGGTGCACGGCGCGTCTCGCTAAGGAAATAATAAAATGTCTGAAGCGGCATTGTTTGTACTTCTGAAGTGTTATGCTTGCCTGGTACTTTAAGAATTTTGCACCACCATTTTCACCCTTCAAAATTGTTACTGCTCAGAACATCACGTAGCTTCAACTTACGCTTCTAAGTACTTACTTATAAGAAATAATTGTTCTTGTAAGAATTTTTTTCAAGATAAAAAGATCATTGATATTTTGTTCAAAGAATTGACCATTGGAAGACACTACTCTTTCACACCTAACTGATTGATTCTCAAATGGCATGGTACACTGTAGATGTTACAACGCTTCGTATCAATTATTATCTTTCTATCATCGCTAATCATTTGATTTGACACTACTGTCCACGTAACTTTTCGTCATCGTCTCCCAATTCCTAAATAAGCCATGACGGAGGCCTTTAGGCAGCCTAAAAACTCCGTCACCAGAGTTGGCTACTTGCTCATACGAACGAACGAACGAATTCCTAAACATTTTTTCTGTTATAAATGAAAAATCTTACTAAAAGTTTTACTGCTTCGACGGGATTCGAACCCGCAAGATACAAGCGATCACCCTTAAGCCGGGTTGCCTTACCACTCGGCCACGAAGCCCTTAGACGCCGAAGACGAAACTATCAGTAAGATGATATTTTTTCTGTTTCTAAAAGTTATTGTAGTAAAGTACCAGACTTGGTGGTTATTTTGATTGGTTACACAACGGTGTGATATGCATCCACCCTAAGCCAGCGTCCTCAGATCTCCTTTGGAAGACTGAGGCTAGTTTTATTGTTTGTAGTTTCATTTTATGAGGAATTCATGGGTAATTTGCGTCGGATTACTGAGAAAATAGGTGTCAAGCTTGGCATTCTGTCGTGGGTCTCTTAGTTATTAATGTAATTTTGAATATAAAACGAAATAATTGTAATTTTTAATGAAACAAATTGTGTTTGTAATTTCTTTATCAATAATGAGTTTGGATATAAAAGCTTTAAGCTACGAGTATCATATCCAAATTCATAATTGTATTGTAAACCACATAATTTTGTTACCAAGATGGATACGGTAACACAATTATGTGGTTTGTAAAAAAAAACTAATTAAAGTCAACCTTTGTTGGGGCAGTTAGATAAAAATAGTTTAGAGGGTATTATAAAAAATAAAATGAAAATTGTTTCCTGTTGCGCAAATAACTAGTATATTTACAAATTTACAATGCTCTGATACAAATGATTATCCTCTTAGGACAATTGGTTAAATGAATGGTTTAATCGAAATTGATAACCACTTGACACACACATTTTAAATATAAAATACCTATGTACTGAACTCAAAGATTTACTGATGCACTAAAGCACAGAAGTATCAATAAATAAAGTAAATCAATAAGATTCTGTGGTTTTATGGCCTTTTGTTAGTCACCGCCAAACATTGTTCTCGATCCAGTCGACAAAGTTGGAAACTCTAGTGTATACGCCTGGAAGATTTGGCAGAGCACACTCGATGCCGAATGATGTCACACCTATGACGTAGTGCATTGAGCCTTGTGTCGTGACTGGTAGAGGGATCTTCATCTGAAGAGGACCTCCGGAGTCACCCTGGAATGAAATAGAAAATATTGATCATATAAATTTCACTCATCATGGTTTAGCGTACAACAGTTTTGAAAGCACTTAAAAAATATGTTACATATTAATGTTTACTATTTGTATTGTAAAATAATAATGTAGTCAAACCTGAAAACAAGACAAGCCCCTCTTTTTTTATTAAATTGTTCTTACATTTTTTTTTTATTATATTTCTTCTCCTTTTCTTTAGCAAGCCAGTTATTGTAGCAGTCAACTTACAGCGTGCCTGTGGCATAGTTAAAGCCATTCTACTGAATAAATAATTTTTAACTATTTTACTTTAGGGAGATTTAACCATACCTGACAAGCATCAACTCCCCCTTCCAGCTTCCCAGCACAGATCTGCGTCTCTTGGATACCACACCATTGTCGGTTGCAAGAGGGTCGTAGTAGACGGTCGCATTGCTTGTTGTCAATCACGTCCACTACTGCTGCTTGAAGCTCTGGTGATATATCACGGGAACCTAAACAAAAACCACCTGGATTGAAGAGTTGAATTGTTGATTTTACACTACTGGAATCAATATCAGAAGTGGTAGACTCCACTTCTAAAGGTAAAATCAAGATGGCAAAAGAAATTCAATTTATTCAAATTTAAATTAAGTAAAGTATCAGGAAGAGACCTTTGCCCAGCAGTGGGACATAGTAGGTTACTAAAAAAAAAAAGAAATCAGGAAGAATCCCTTAGATCGTAATGAAAGCAATAGATGCAAGACTTAGCACAGTTTAAATCAAATAACAATGACGAATTCAAAGATACCTAGTAATATAAATAAGTAAGAAATAGGACAGTAGGTAAAAAGGAATATAGGACTTAGATGCGTGTCTGTCTGTTAGTGAAGACACTTTTCTTTAAGCTTATATTATCATCACTTACAAAACATACGCGAACGGGTATTTATCACGAATTTTACCTTTAATATTATTGCAATCCGGTCGAAACATTGGGCGAATTTTAAAGGTAAAATTCGTGGCAAATACCAGTTCGCATATGTTTTATAATGTGTTCTGATCGCGAAAGTTTAAAAAAGACAATTATATCATAATTTTAGAATATTTTAAAGGAGTTGAGTATAAGTATACCTGATTTGACAACGCCCCACCCAGTCACAGTAGCTGTATTTCCCAGGCTGCTGGTGTCAAACTGTGACCACAGACACGCTGGTTGAATGTATCTGGAGAATATCACTTCCTTCTCCAGCTCTATCAGGGCTATGTCGAAGTATTTCTTTGGAGATGTGTAGTTCGGGTGGACTATGATTTTGGTGATCATCGCGTCGGTTGGTAAGGCACCGTTTGCAAACTGAAAGGGTTGGCATGCTGCTATTATTTGGGAATCACAGTATTAGAAAGATAGTACATTAGAGAAAATGTTGAAGACTCCGTCACCAGAGTTGGCCACTTGCTCATAAGAACTTACTTTAGAAAAAATGATGATTAAATTTTTTTGAAACCAGTACCTACTTACAAGAACTTTTAAACAAGTTCCCCGGTATTTATGGAGAATGTAAATATCCATTCAAATATTCAGACATATCGCTAAAGATTTATAACACATGCTAACTTTTTGAAACATGGTGTAGCTCACAATTGCATTAGTATTGTGTACGATTTTTTATATATTTTCTTTTTTCTACTTTGTAATGACTAAATCAAAAACTGACCACAGAAAAAAATCTCTTGTTATGAAAAAACCTGATTTAATCTCGTACCCGTGGTTGTAGCTTATCTTGAATCTTCGTATAACATTTATCTATACTAATAATAATATTATTATAAAGAGGTTGGTTTGTTTGTATGTTTCGGGTAAGTAGTCTCCGAAACTGCTCATCCGATTTCAAAAATGCTTTCACCTGTGTAGCATGGACTTACCGAATGAACGTAGGCTATATTTTATCAAGGTAGGTACCACGCGAGTGAAGCCGCGCGGGCGAGTAAGCTAGTTAATCAATAAAAGGATAAGTTAAGTTTTTAGGCCTTTAGGCGGCCTAAAAACTCCGTCACCAGAGTTGGCCACTTGCTCATACGAACGAACGAACGAATCAATAAAATTCTTACAGTATCAAGAATATTCTTGTCCCCGAGCCTGACAATCTTAGGCACAGGGTCCGCTAAAGTTGTGTCTCGGGATGAGGCGCTGGTGCAGTGAGCAGCAGTCAGGACGAACTTGGAGCTGATGAGGGTACTGCCGCATTTAAACACCCACGTGCCCACAGCTGCCTTCCAGCCTACAGCTCCCTGGTGTACATAAATATAAAAAAAAATGTAGGTGGGTTGGTACTTAATTTAAATGGAAAGTAATTCTAATTTCTTGGATAAAACTGATGTTTTTAAGTTTCCATGCTGTCTGGTGCTGCCATCTACTTTAAACTCCGGTGTTGGGACATTTTCAGGGTTACGATTTTGTGTATGGCCTTTGTCTGTCTTCTTGGTATTCATCGTCTTTGCTATACACAGATAAAATTAAACATTACAAGAAAACAATGGAAGGTTAGTCCTACCTTTCGCATTTATAATATTAGGTGGAAAGGATTGAAATAGTTGACTCACCATATGGGGGAACTCCCCAGGTTCGGTATTACGACCTCCGATAGCAAAGTGTGGCTCATTCCCAGCACGATGTTTCATTCTGTACTTTATGCCTGTGGGAATAAAGTTGATACAATACTGTTTGATATTAATGCATTCTTGTTGAAAGTATCACTGTGTAATAGCTTAGGTTAATTGGATTGAGATGTGACCTTGCAAAGTTGTGACCGAAAGTAATACAAAATTTAAAATATATGCTAGAAAATGTAAACAGGTGTACTTAAGTTGCATTTGTTGAAACAATACCTTTTTGATCACAATGCCTACGCCGCGAAACGACTTTGAAGGTTACTGATATTAGATCCCACTAATATTATAGCGCGATAGTTTGAATGTATGGATGGATGTTCGTTATTTTTTCACGCAAAAACTACTTAACAGATTTTGCTGAAACAGATTTTACCTACATAGCAAATAATCAGGAATTCAACATCCTTTGAACAGGCACATTTAAAATAGTCAGAAATACGTTATACTTATTTTTTTTAGTAATAATTTGTCCACGAGACTGTGGTCATTATATCACCACCTATTAGAATACTAATTAGTTTTCTCACATAATTTAGGATTTGTTCAACTGTTTTTTTTTTTAATGTAACATGTACCTACCTCAGTTTTAAACCCACGATCGAACTATAATCATATTCAAAATGGAAGAACTATCAACCTCATTTATCTCGTTGTAACATTTTTGCAACGACACAGCTTAAATGAATATACTAACACAGTGTCAAAAATATAATACGCTTGCCAGTTTTCATGCAATTACATAAATAATTACATAATTACATTAAATACATAGACTTTTGCAAAACCTTGCAAAATTATATTTACGTTCCTTCTACTGGTACTTACATTCAGAGGTTCTTTTGTCCATTTCATCCCTGTGTTTTATTTCCCAAATATATTCAAGGCATTCTGAAAATTAAATACGAATTAGATGATATAAAGAAAAGGACCTAGAAGACCGGTATTTTTCGTCATTGCCTGAATGAATAACGACTTTTCACCAAAATGAAACCAAGCTAGATCGATTTATTGCCCCCAAAATTAAAATAGCAAATTTCATGAAAATCGTTGTAGCCGTTTCCGAGATTCAAAAAATATAAACAAGAATTGCTCGTTTAAAGATATTAGATAAAAGTCAGAGAAAATAGCACAAATAATACATTAAAAAAAATTGCTCACTGTAGTTTTTATATATTTTTATTATAGTGTTAAACCACACTTAGGTATTTCATTAGAAAATGAAAAATCTTACGAAAAGTTACGACTTCGACGGGATCCCGTCGAAGTCGTAACTTTTCGTAAGATTTTTCATTTTCTAATTGCTCACTGGTTTCACTTATCCTCTTCCCTAGTGAACTGAAATCCGGCTTTGCAGAAAATGTAAAATTCAAGCATGGGTTTGTCTTATCTTGCGAAGGAGGAGCAATTGGTGTAGTTGGCTCTTTCTGAAAGAAAACAAAATTGTGGAGCATTCTTAAGCCCGTCACACACGTACCTTAAATATATATTACTATGCCGTGCTGTAATATATATTATAGTAAGCTACCACACACGGAGACGATGCTATAATGTATATTTTGACGTAATATGTCTTGCTTTACAATACTATGCAATAAATTATATTAATATGCGATAATATAAATTACGGTATAAGTTGGTGACGTCATAGAAATATATAATAAAGCTGCGTGTGCGGTCACTTGAATATTTGTATAGAAAATATATCGTATTATGCCTTGCTATAATTTATATTAATATATAGTATAGCTACTTACGTGTGTGACGGGCTTTAAACAGTATATTTTGTCTTTAATATAATTATTGCGATTACAACTTTTAGATATTAATTATAACTATTTTGAATCTCCCTGTTAGTAATTATACATTATAGAGAGCGTTTCCTAATATAAATATTATGATGGAAACACCATGATATGCACTTATAACACAAAAAGTTTGGATCGTAAGGTATACTTACTGTTGGTGTAGTTTGAGGTAAAACAATATAGCCCCAATTCCATTTATCATCATGCTGCAAAAAATGTATTATACTATCATCATATTCATGTCAGCCAGCAGTGTTAAAACTTTGTATACGAGTATATACTAAATACATAGTACCAACTACTTAAGTATATTTCATTTTTTAAGTGCAAGCCTAACGCTGCTATTAATTGGAACACTGAAGAGAAATCTATTGATGCACTGCCGGTATTGCAATCCGAATTTCTTTCTTTATCGAATGTTGAATAGAGAAAGAATGAAAAAAAAAATATTTCAGTAGGACCTCAAGGATCACATCAAATTAAACGTCTTAGGGGAAACGACACCCTAGAATTGGCTACCAATTATTGGCAACTCCTTGATTTATCCTATGTAACGTATCTAAATTGAGTAACACAATCCTGTAGTAGGTAGTCCAGGATTGTGTTACTCAAAAAAAAAAAAATGTATCTATGTAGTTTATCAGTCATCTAGTTACCATAACACAAGCATTGAATTGCTTAGCTTGGGACTAGATGACCCTGTGTGGAATGTCCAAGGATATTTATTTATTTATTTTTAATTTGGATAAGTTGCAACAACGTGATATTCTGTTTTTTCTTACTACAAAGGATAAATCAGAGAAGGGCCAATAAATGGTGGGGTGCCAAAATAAAGTCAGTTTACCCTAGGTGATTCTATTGCCTATTGGAACCGCGACACACCAAGAAACAGAATCAGGCAAGATCACAAGGTGTGATCATTTTACGGAGATCCTAATAGTCAAGCTCCCAGTGGGGAGCTACTATTACACTAGCAAAAATGAGTTCTGAATAGGCATAGGTTCGTTCCTAGTCACATAAAACAAGTGTAATAAGTCACAAATGTATTTTAAGTGACTTGATTTCCTTATAGGAAGTAGATAATAATACTTTAATAGTCATGTTGCGGTTAAATTCAATATACAATTAATGAACTTTACGATTCATAAATGTAGAGTAATAAATAAGTAACTACTCACCCGCTTTGTCCTTTGATGAAGACTAAAGTCATTTATATTAATAAAATCAGAATTAGATGCTTGCTGTCTTGATATACCTAGAAAAAGGTATAAAGTAATTATTATCATGAAAATAACACATTCGTAATAATAATAATACTTCTTTATTCAGACAACAATAGTCCACAGAATGGTTAGTAACTAAACATAGAAGAAATATGGGTTAGTACTTAATAAATAAAACAGATTTCGTTCTTTGGGAGAGTTTCCACACCAGAGGAGAGGTAATGATGTATAGAAATAAATTACCTGCACAGCATAAAATAGTGGTAAATATTATAATTTTCTTCATTTTGATGACTTTGTGGTTTTGATCAACTTTATTTAAGTGAACTAAAATGCTCCTTACTTTCACTTAGTGTTCAAATACAATGATTCTGTAATTGATCATTAGTGTAGGTACCTCGCATTCTATTAAACAGATTAGATTTACTTGAATAACTTTATCACTTTTGTCACTAAAAATTTATAAAGTTTGTAAGTAAGTATTCAAACTTTAACTAGCACCAGCCAATTAGATACTTTATGAGTAATCTCATTTTTGATTAAAAGTAAACTACGAGTACTTGGGGAACGAGCTTGGGGTAAATTTTTTTCACTAAAATTTTGTCAACTTTAAAATGGATTAATTAATTCAAACACGTTTGACTTACGTAACAAACATGAAATAATGTAAGATCAAGCGGTATTTATAAGCGGCCTTCACACCCGTTAGGGCCTTCCCAGGACTAAAAGGACGTTTACAACAAACCGAAAAGGATTTATATTTTCAAACAAATCTCTCGGTTTTCGCTACTCTTTCTAAACTATACAAAATAAAACTATTACAGAGGTATTAGAAAAAAGCTTAAGATAGGTTTCACAAACGGAACATTCAGTTTCTTAAAATTCCTTTCTTCAACGTATTAATAAAAAAAATAGGCGGTACTAGTTTGACGCATACAACCACCATTAATTTGTTTTTTACATTTTCCTAGTTTCACACTCTTCGACATTTAATTTTTAACAGTGTCGTATCGTCTCGTCTCCGTCCCGTCGTATTAATATGCTTTTTACGGACGGAAGAAGTGAATGTACGGAAGTGATAGGTACTTCCCAGAATAAGGTAAAGTCCTGGAAGTTTTGTGATTGCTTACGTAATTTTAATTGTCAGGATATGTTTTGCAAATTAGTAAGAATTATACACCTTCATACTAATCTGAAAACTTGCATTGGAGCTCTTACTGCTATAGAAAAAGGTCGAGTTTCGCAAAACAAACAAGCAAGCTTAGATAGTGATCAGGATTAAACAGGATCACATTTAGGTTGCACTGTTATTTGAATTCATGTTTTAACTGTTTTAAGTACTTTACGTGCCTGAATTTGGGTCAAACGTTTGTTTAAGAGATTTATAGCCGGTTTCTCGAACGCAGATCATCTCCAAAACTACCTAATCAATTGTCAAATCACGAGGTAAGTGCCAAATGAGGAACAAATTCGACACTTTCACGTGATTTGACCATTGATTAGGTAATTTTCGAAATGATTTGCGTTCGATAAAACGGCTGTTACGCTCGTATTACAGATTGTCACTCGAGTAGAACCTGAACTCTGTTATAACATTGAATCGCGTCTGAAGCTTGCTCTTATTTTGTATAGCTACTCAAATTACACTCAATCGTCTGCTGTTTCTGTGATTCATTACATTACAAAAAGTTTACGTTTAAGAAAATTTTTACCAATTACATTTTAAAATAATTAAGAAAACAGAAACTGTATTATGTAGGTAGGTAGGTACGTGTAATTATTGCCAGTTTTAAAACATTTAAATACCTATTCGAAAACGTTCATCAACTTTAACTTTTAACTTTAGCATCTGATTGTCATTAAATACACGTGAAACCAATCTGACTAACGTAAGGAAACGGATACTGTGCTTTATTCCATTCAGTATTCCATTCGGAACCAGAATTGGTGGATTTACTCTAATCTGCCACTGATCGAGCCATTTCTCGTCGCCTGCTTCATTTAGCACGTAGTAAAACTAAGAGAGTTGAGTTGATAGTTTATTATGAAATTGTGCAATATTGTAAGGTTATGGAATACCTACTTTAGCTATCACTTTGCTATAATACGCTGCGGGACAAATGTTTGCATGATCTGCAAATATTTGTTTCTTGTCTGGGTGTATTCTATGTATAATATGTATGTATTAAAAAAAAAAGTTTATCTATGTAGTTTATCAGTCATCTGGTTACCATAACACAAGCATTAAATTGCTTAGCTTGGGACTAGATGACGCCGTGTCCAAGGATATTTATTTATTTATTTAATATGAGTGACAGTTTAAGCACTCATATCATAACAATAAATTGGTTCTTAAAGTTTGGTTTTTAATTGAAGGGAGTGGTCACAAAATAATTAAGATATGTATAAAAATCAATGAAAAGAAAGTTATTTTTACTTATGTGAAATATTGTCAAAAATGTTTTTGTTCACAAAATTAACACGGCTATTTTGGCTGAAGTTTAGATAAATTGGGTGTAAAATCAGTAGAGAAAGTTCATAAAGTTTATAATTTTTATTTTCTTAAACAGCCAAATGGTTTCGGGTCATTGTATACGATGGAAATAGAGAAATAAATACGCCGCGTCGTTTAAATTTTTCTATTTCCAAACATTATCTTCAATCCAATCTATGAAGCTGGAGACCCTTGTATAAATCCCGGGGTGGTTCGCCCAAGCGCAGCCGACGCCGAAAGATGTGATACCAATGACGTAGTAGAGGTTGCCTTGCTGGGAAGAAAGGAGTGGCTTTCTGAACTGCAGTGGACCTCCAGAGTCACCCTGCAAATCAAGACATATTTTATTTATTTTATTTTGAAATTTTTGGAAAACTTACAGCTATACATGACAATATTATATGAAATAAATTGCTAAGGCCAATTACATTCTTCATGAACTTTTTATTATTTAAATATGGCAGAACCCTAGAGGTGGCGTGTTCAGCAGTCACACAAATTGGGCGATTTTACGTTTTTACTGCGCTTATACATTATTAGGATTTAGAAAACGCTTATGTATGTTGTAACAAGACGCCGGCGCCGTAAGCGGCTCGTATAAACGCTTCTACCCTGTGTGTATATACCCGTATTATTTAGTATAACGTAATATTATATATTTCGTAATAACGCTAACTTTAAATCACCCTTCGATACAGGCTCAATTTCCATGAAAGAAATTATGCAGATATTTAGAAATGTCTTGCATAACTAAACTTCAACGGATGATCTGATAAAGCATCAATGTGACAAAAAGAAGAAGGCCAGCATTGTTAGTACCTGACAGGCATCCACGCCTCCTTCCAGCTTTCCAGCACAAAGCTGGTGCTCCGCCAGCCCCGTCCAGTGCCGGTTCCGGGACCCCTCCAGCAACTCGTCACAGAGCTTCGAGTCTATGATGTCCACGTTTGCTGCTTGCAGGTCTGGCGATATTTCGAAGCTGCCTGTGAATCGGTTTTTGGTTAGGAAAGTTTTACCACACTCTTTCACTAGCATACTCAGGCTTTACATCTTTACTAGATGATTATTTTATGCGGCGTGAGGAGGTAATCTTTGCCTAGGTTTAACAGGACACTGTAGTGCCTGGCACATTGTTGAGTTGGAATAGGCTTGCCACTGGGCAAGGTCATGCTGGCTGGCTATGCTGAGAGGATAGTGTAGGTACTGACCTACACTATCCTCTCAGCATAGCCAGCCAGCATGACCTTCGGGATCTAAAGTCGAGGTATATTCCACGTGCGACACGGCCTACTAATCATACTAAGGAGCGTCATTTTGTTTTATACCTTGACTATTCAGATTTAAGAGGATGGAACACCGAAAAGAAAACTTGATTACTGCCACGCTGGTGGTCGCAATAGAACAGGAGAAGAATAGCTTAGCTCTTAAGACGCTGTGAGGTTAGAGAAAAAATAATTTATGACTGCTGACTTTCAATATAAAACTTACCATGAGCCAAAACACCCCATCCAGTCAACGAGACCTCCTTGCCAAAATAACCGGTATCAGGTCTGTTCCACAAGCAAGCTGGTTTGAGCTTGTATGTGAAATGAACCTCGCTAGCGAGCTCCATCAAAGCGATGTCGTAGTATTTTTTCGGAGACTTGTATTGAGGATGCACTATGATCCGAGATATGTTTATGTCTGATGATGCTGAGTGGTAGCTTCCATTCTGAAAAATAAAAAGCAGATTGTAATAAACTTTTAATTGCATTGTATGCCTTTGACTTTGAGGTCTTGCTTTGGCTCATGAGGTTACCGTTTCTTTTGTAGATATCTGATTGACCAGAAAAAAAATATGATTATCTTTTTAAATAAACTAAGATGCGGCGATAATCAAGACTTCCACAGCGCAGTCGGTATGTATAAAGTTTATAAATACATGGTGCGTTAGTAGTTTTTAGGCTAGAACTTTCCTATTTATTGCAATTTTATGGTTATAAACTTTATTGAACTTCTTCTTCTTCCTACCCTTATCCCACATTACGTGGGGTCGGCACAACATTGTATTCTTCTTCCATTTCCCTCTATCAGCCGCCATCTCAACATTCACCCCTTTCTTACTCATGTCAACTTTCACACAGTCCATCCATCTTTTCCTTGGTCTACCTCTAACCATATATCCGTCCACATGCATATCAAGCGCTCTTCTATTTATATGCCATTCTTCTCTTCTCATAACATGGCCATACCATGCCAACCTGTTACTATAAACTTTATTGAACTTACCGGAGTAAAAAACAAGTTCTGATCATTGAGTCTAATGATCTTTGGCTCCGGGTCCTCAATTGAAGTGTCTGGTGGAGCTCTGATGCAGTGAGCCGCAGTCATCATGAATTTAGGGCTGATGAGGGTACTGCCGCATTTGAAGATATAGTCTCCTTTTACTCCTAACCAGCCTATGGCGCCCTGGTAAACAAAGGATATTAGCTCCTTTTATATCTAAGACTGATGATAGATGGATGACAGAGGTAAAAAATTCATCGTCACTACGACTATACATACATTATGCACGGAAGATCGCTAATACATTATGGATGGTATTGTCATAAGCATAAGGTATAGATTTACTAATAGCATTAATAAATGCAGGCTTTTCTTAAATTGTTAGTCCCGTCTTTAAAGCATGTAAATTGTGTTTGTTGTTGTAAGAAGAAATGATTTAAGTATTGTTTAAATTGTTAAAATTTAACACAATTAAGTATGTAAAAAGAAGATGGCTTCCAGGTCATAATTCTGGCTATACGTTAGTCATTACGACAACAGTTATCTCCAAATTTACCATATGAGGAAATTCGCCTGGAAGTGCCGGACGCCCCCCTACAGCCCCTAAAGGAAACTTATTGGGATCCGAATCTTTGATGGCAAAACCTGGAATCATGCAACTAGTATTACCATTTACCAAGAGGGAATTCCCCTGACAGTGCTGGGCGGCTGCCTACTGAGAGTGGTAAAGCAGTTGCATCATGTCTTATTTCAAAATCAGGAATTAAACAACTCATTTTACCATGTGAGGGAATTCCCCAGGAAGTGCTGGGCGGCCGCCTACTGTGGCAGGGGGTGGGAACTGAGTAGTGCCATATTTTTTCTCAGAACCTGGAATCATACAACCCATTTTACCATATGAGGGAATTCCCCGGGGAACGCCGAACGACCCCTCTTACAACGCCGCCCCGCCGGGTATAAACATAGGATCCTCTTTTTTCTTATACTCATTACCTATGATGATAATAATTTTTTTTCCAGGATTAGGACCGTAATGGCTTTATTTATTAGCCTCATTCCACTGCCGATGCTGTGTGAAGGTCTCTCCCAAACTTTGTCCAAGTATAGACATTTTGAAATTAGAGTCGTTTAAAAATAATAGGTAGGTATTGAAGATTCTCACTCCACATACAAACTCTCATAGAATTTATATAGTGTTATTCTTGTAAAAAGAGAAGTTACCGCCCGTGTCATCAGCGTTAAAAGCCACGATTTTTTTTAATAATAAATATACTCACATTCCCTCGCCCTTCTGTTGTGTTCTTCTATTAGCTTTATGTCATAAATATACTCCTCACATTCTGAAAAAAGGTGAACAGAACATGGTATAAAAAAAAACGAATAGTCCACGAATGTGGCACAAAGTATATTTTAGTCTTTTCTGTCTCTGTCTCATGACTTGATAGTGGGAGTGATGCTTAAACGTAGTGGTTATATTTTGATTGGTGATGCTAATTTTCGGAAAAAGATTGTGATTTTCTTTACATCGGGCGTATTAAAATATTTTTTTATACTTGAAACATAAAGTCGATTAGGGTTTTAGGTCAATGAGTTGGCGTATGATGATGATGATGAATTGTGATTCAACTTACTTTCTTCATTGATTCGTCTGCCTGGGGCCTTGAAACTGGGCTTGGGAGGGTTGTACTCTGCGCAAGGGTCGTAGGAAGACTCTGTGGTACTCGTGGAGCTTGTCTCCTGTAAGTTCTGCTTCTCATCTTTTTTCTGGAGTTAGAATATTTTATTTTCATTTAGTCAATACCCAATTAAAACTCAAACGGCTGGACGGATTTGAATGATATTTAGTATCAGAATTGCTTATACCCTGGATTAAAGAATAGGCTACTTTTGATCCCGGTATTCCCTTGGGAACGGGAACTATTCACCGCGGGTAACACCGCAGGGCGCAGCTTGTCCATTATATTTTTTTAGGTTAGGTACTTATAAAAATAACTCACCGTCACAGGATCCTCTACGAAACCCCAGGACCATCTGTCTTCCACCTAAAAAGTAACATTTTTATTTCATTATAAATGAAAAATCTTACTAAAAGTTAAAGGCTCCGGCAGGATTCGAACCTGCGTAGATTCAAGCGATCGCTCTTAAGGTGGCCCTTCCCGGTGCGTCTATCATCGACGCAGGCATAGCTGAAAAGCTTGTTGTTTCATCCAGCGCAATGCTAGAAAAAGAAGCAAAGCGAAAAAAGAGAGATAGCGCCTCAGCGCTCGGCATTCAGTAGGTACTTTCGCCGCTCACTCGCTCACTCGAAAAATAGTGTGCGGAAATTTCATAAAAAGTGTTCCAGGAAATACGTTTTTTTCAGTAAGCCTTACAAGTTTGTAAAATAAATATTAGTCATTTAGAATCTCCATAAGATTTGCAAGGTTTCTATGACAATATTTTCTTTACGTTTACAATTTATGAGTACATTATGAACGGCCAAAGTTCAGGTAAAATTTATACTAAAAACCGGTTTTTGGAAGCTTATACTGAATTTGTTTCTCAAAATTTTGATTTTTAGTTTGTATAGAAACCTAGATATAGTGCACAAGATACCTATTAGTCCAAAAGTTTAAAAGAAAGATCTGTTACAACGACATAATCACGTACGAGCGTTTGTATGAAAAGTAAGCCGGGTTGACCGCTCTTAAAAAAAGTTTTTAATGTTTTTATTAAGTATTATTATAATACAAATATTTTTTATTTCTGCAACATAAACTTTATACATTTCGTGGCCCCCTTCTAAGTATGAAAATATTATGTGTTTTATAAAGTTAATAAATAAATAATGTATTTAGATAGAAAATCATCCGGAACAGGAACAAAATGTCTGCTAAACATCGAACATCGATGCAGGGATCGAACTGGCAACGTAAAAGAATTAACACACTTTATGTACCTAACGTAAGTAGGTACATGTAACGTACAATAAGATTTACTTACAATTCCATTACTGGATTTATTTTGTGCCAGGGATACTGAAATTAAAAAGTTGGTAATTTAAAAACAAATGATTTTGAAATGATATGAAAAAATGAAATATGATCACGACTGTATCCCAGGGAGCGGTAGATTTCTTTCAGATCATTATGCAATTTTTAGATCCTTTTGAAGATGTCTAAGGGGGTCTAAGGGGGTCTAAGGTATGTCCAAATATATATTTGGTACATGCCCACATCTTGCAGAAGTTAACTTTCCATACGTGACAGGTTGCAAGCCCATCGACGCTATTAGAGAGCTAACTGGTTTCTTCACGATGTTTTCCTTCACCGTTAAAAGCTCGTATTAAAGCGCATATAAATTTTTCGATGCGAAAAGTTCATTGATGCACGGCCGGATTCGAACCCACGACCTTCGGAACGAAAGTCGAAGTACTAATCCACTTGACCAACACGGCTTTTATTTATGATTTTAAATACAATTATTTTGTCTGACTACTATATTTTTCTAAGTAGACAAATTACATATTATATATAGATCGTAATATCGTCTATACTCTAGCTAGCGTAAATCTTGTCTCAAACGGTGAATCATCTCTCAGTTTGAGAACTGTCCAAAAATCGATACTTGAGCGAAGACTCAAGTCCGATTGCAGACTCTGAATACAAACCTAAATACTCCTATTTATAAGTTTAGTAATTTAAAAGCAAGTTTGAAAAAAATAAACAATGTGTCTAACCTGAAAAATATGTTAACAAAACAGCACTGGTCAACTTCATTTTAAACAATGAATATATTAATTTTACTGCACTTCACATTATTTTGCGTGGTATTGTCATAATACCTTGTTTCAAAGTGAGTCCGATTTATAACTTGAATATACTTAATGAGTGTATGAGGTCATCGCAAAAACAAGTTTACCTACAAAGTACTCATGGCCTGACCTGACTTTCTGCTTATTTGACCTGGCACATACATAAATTGCAAATATATAAATAAATATCCTCCAACATGCTCACACAGCGACATCTAGTCCCATACTAAGCAACCTATTGCTTGTGTTATGTATAATTTTTTTTTGTCAATACAAATCATAGATAGAAAAACACCCAGACCTGGAACAAATGTCTGCAGAACTAGTACAGTATTATTTTATCTGTAGCAGAAGATCCACATTTTTGTCCTGCAACAAAAAGTCAAGTGATCAGAAATGTCAAACAAATGTATTGCGTTGATAGAAAGAGATATGACGAAATCAGTAAAGGGGCAAGCAGCGAACAGCTTAGATTAGACAATCGTTTGTAATAGCTACGAGAGAGATTCAATACAAAGTACTTGTAACTTACCTACTGGTCAATCAAAAAGAGAGAAAGAGAAAAAGAGACCAACGAATTAAAGTGACTATTTGAATTATTATATATAACATTTTAAAGCTGTTTTTAAGTTTTTTTTTCAGGTCTTATGTTATTTATATTTGATGTTATGTCTTCCTAACAAAGCTATGTGAGTTTCAAATTACGTGCAACATAAATGCCACATCAACGGCCGATTCCTAGCTATTGTGAGTTGTGTAATTGGAAATGTTTTATGTCAAGATATAATAAGCAAAGCAATTGGATGGGTTCCGACGATGCTGTAAACTTATGAATTAATTTAAATACTGTATAATGTTACAATTATTGTGACAAGTAATAATAATATAATTATAATAATACTATACAATTACAATTATTGGTAATCAATGACACGTTGAACAAGACAATTTTTTAACCCCTGGCACAAAAGGAGGGCTGTTAGAATATTGACCGCTATGTGTGTCTGTCTGTGGCACCGGTAGCTCTCAATCGGGCGATTTTGATTAATTTTTTTATTATTTTAAAGCTGGTTTTTTAGCGGTCGTTTTAAACATATTTTATCAAAATTGATTTACAGAGAAAGAGGGTTTAAATGGGATGAATAATCCAATGTTTCCAATTAAACCTAAGTTTGGTATCTAATTCAAGAAATACAAAACTGAAAGTTGGATAAACGGGGTTCATATTTGAATAGTAGCAACACCCCACTTCGTTTAATCCAGGTATATTAAATTAGCCTGTATATTCGTGATCATAATTATATAATGTAGTTTTGGATAATCTCGTTCCTGCCCAATTTGGTGGCTGCAGAAGCAACCTAGTCAGATGGGGAATAATTGACCCTAGTCAAGTCCAATGCCAGTGCGGGGCAACCACGCAGACAATGCCGCACTTGCTTTCCTGCCCGCTGTGCCCTGCCACCTGCACTCGGGAGCAGATTAATTAAGCTACCGATGATGCCGATGGCATCATGCCGCTGATGCGGCCAGATACTGGTCAAAATTGGTTTGAGCGCCATTGACTCGAATGAATGAATGAATCTCATTCCTGCATATTTTTACCATATAGCATGAGAACCCTAAATATTTCACCTTTTTTGGTTCAATGGTCAACATTAAGATGAAGCACAATAACATCATAATTTTGTAAAGATTTCGTCATGCCTGCATATTAAACTAAACAAGTTTATGAGTAAAGAAATAAATTAGCTAAGGTCGAGTTTATTTTGATTTTAATAATAATCATGATCATGTTCAAGTCAGTAGCTGCTGATTCATAATAAAACTATTATAATATTTAGCTGGATGACGAGCAACTTTTTTTTATTTAGAGAGAGTACACCGAACAAACAACAGAGACAATAGAAAGTTCTTGATCTAACTAAAGAGAATAAAAACACTATCTAACCAAAGACTATACAAAGTAGTTGTCACCATAGACAATAGTTTTAACAATTCTATTAATGAAAATGTTCCAGTCAGTAAAAAAGGAACAACAAAACTTTGGGGGGACCTGCTGAGATTTCAGTTTTTTATAAGTGTTTATTTGGCTGTAGACCTAATTTTTTTTCTAGACGTGTTTCTGATTATCCTCTTAGTTTTCATCTTGCATATTTTAATATTAGATACCAATAATCTATAATAATAATATTATAGAGGTAAAGATGGTTTCTATGTTTGGGCTAATCTCCGAAACAACTCATCCGATTTTAAAAACTCTTTCACCGATGTGTAGCATGGAATTTTCGAATAAACATATGCTATATTTTATCAAGGTAGGTACCGCGCGAGCGAAGCCGCGGGCGAGTAAGCTAGTAGTGTATATTTTTTAAGTTTCAAACCAGACTTAAGAATACCAACAGTTCATATAAAAGCTTTTTTTATTAGTACAAAATAATGTGTTTAAAAAATAAACCAATGAAATAACCTGTTCACCAATCCACAGGTAATTATGCTAACTAGCTCACTTTACAAACACAATGAAACGATGTAAATAAGTGATGATACCAGGCGAACATAGCTTGGAAGAAGGTCGAGCAGGTGTGCTCAATTATGGAAAGCACTTGTTGCGCGCCCATGAAACTGAGTGGACGGAGCTAAGTGCGGAACTTGGCTTGTAAACCCTTCATAATGCAGCCGATGTCGGAGTTAGCTCTTTGAGTACATGCCGCCCTGGTATGTGTCGGGCTTAATCAATACATTTGAGCTTGATTGGATTTGAAAATTTAAGCTGTAGGGGAGCTTCACAAGTACGCAGCGATAAAGCTTTTGTGGAAAAGGTATCGGGTTTTTACATTATAAATAAAGGATTTATTTTTTAGTCAAAGTTTTTTTGTGAACGTTAATGCCATTCTATAGGCTAACAAAATTTTGAATTCGTTTGTTAGTTCGTATGAGCAAGTGGCCAACTCTGATGACGGAGTTTTTAGGCAACCTAAAGGCCTCCGTCATGAATTAACGACATTAAAAACAGGGAAAATTTAACGACTAAAAACAGGGAAAATTTAACGACAATTTAACGTGCCCTCCGAAGCACGGAGGCGCTCAGCTGATAATGCTACTTACGGTCACCCATCCATGTTGTGACTGCTCAGAACGTTGATTAACTTCGACGATCTATCAAGAACGTCTTAGCAAGCTTCGCCCATGCTCATTATTTATACATAGCGCTCGCGCTTCTATAATGAGCATGGGTGAAATGTTTAAGCACTGTCAATTTAAGTATCATTTTACACAGTACTTTTGCATTAAGCTTACTACTGTAACGGCCTTGAAAGAATTCCATTGCGATAACCGCGATTACCCTATTACAAATACTACCAAATCACACTTTTTCACTTAATATGTGCACATAAAAACAATATTATTACCATCAGCAAACTGTTTGTTCATTAAAAGCGCGACGTCGACCAATCACGCGCAATTTATTGAACTCTGTAATGACGATTTCGTTATTGGAAAATGTTCATTTCGTTTACTTCATTTGCATAGCCGTTTAATTAAATTGCAGATATATTTTTGTTTTGTTTACATTTTTCAAAGGTTTACAAATTAATATCTCATTTTTATTATTTTTTTTCACTCATTATTGTAACACTGCAGGCCTCTTTCTATTCTTCGCGATTACTCCTACAGGCCAAGATGTTAAATGTACATCCAACTCGTCATCATTACGCCTTTACCGTGGTTAGTTATTTAGGTTGAAAACTCAACTCTCAACAATGTCACAAATACTACAAAATCCTTTTAAGTGTATAAAGGTTGCTGCCGTAAATAGGCACATACCTTTAAACTTCAAACTTCTATAATGTAAAAAGCAGAGGAGTTTGTATTTATGAATAAGATTATCCCTGGCCGAGTCGGAATAAAAAATACTTGATAGTTTAACGGAAAGGTTATACTTACCTATTTTTTTAATATTTCTCATTATCATAATATAATCTCCGCCTACTAATATAAACGAGAATGTTTGTATGTATACCTATGTGAATGTATGGATATTTTTTGCTTTTTTACGCAAAAACTGCTGAACGGATTTAGCTGATATTTTGAATATAGTTACTAGTTTAGTTTATGACCAATAACGCACAGTTAGGTAAACAAAAAACGAAAAGGTAAACGAAACCGCGGGCGAGTAAACTTAAATATAACATAGGTCAAAAATCTGTATAATTTTATACAGAATTTTGACCTGAATTTAATGTTTATAGGTCGCGTTGTGTCACAAGATATGACGGAACTTAGCTTCAAGTGCTTAACGTCTTGTAAACTCTTGTTCAGAATTTCAACTTGGATGTGGCATTATTTTTAATAAATATTGATATACTAAAGGGGTGTTATTTATAATAGACTTATGGATATCTATAGCATTGGGTCGAATCTGACCCCTTAGCGAAGTTAAATTTACAATCAATCTATAATAGCTTCAGAATAGAAATGAACAATTTTAAAAAAATACCTTCCATCACAATTCGATAATAGATTTATGAGACATCCAGCAGTAATTAAGCACTGTGTTGATGAAACTAGGGGTTTTAAGCAAATTCTTGCTAATGCATAAATTAACCCAATTTTGTTTCTTTTTAGACCCGATGAACATTTCACATCTTAAGCTAAACCCGATATATCGAACGTCGATCAAAATGAACGTGTAGTTTCAAACTACATAATCGACTCCGAATCCCATGCAAATCAGTCTTATGCATAATAGAACAACATGCAAACTTTTACAATAACAATATTAAGATGCAATATTCTATCATCCTCGTTCTAAGTTTCGGGTATTATAACGCCTAAATTCACAACGGGCGATTACCAAGTTTGACGTCAGCTCAACTATGAGAAGTCTAACAAGTTGCAAGCACAATAAATTGTTGTCATAAAACACGAAGTTGCCAACTATCGACTGAATACTTAAGAGTCGCTAGTTGAGGGAAGTTTGAGCTGGAGGCGATGTACATCCTATTATACAAGTTTAAGGATATTTAATAATAATTCGTGTTTTCCTTCTGTAACGATGGAGTATTCCGTAACGAACCTAAGTACAGACCCAAATATTTCTTTAATGAAAGTTAAAATAATAGGCGTTTTAAATTTTGAAATTCCGGAAAAATCTTGATAAAAAACTATATATTTAGCGTCTCTATCTGAAGGATTATTTTGTGAAATAATTACAAAATATAACTTGGCTTAGGTACAACCTCGTAATGAACACAATGCTCAATACACTATGGAAGTAATTCTGACAACCCCCTACATATTTTCGAACTAGGTACCTACTGTAAGTTCGTATGAAGTGGCCAACTCTTGTGAAGAGTTTTAGGCTGCATAAAGGCCTCCACATTGTTGCTACTGTGAATGCCTTAAATGAACTATAGGTACTTTCTCTATAAATAATAGGATACGAAAGATGTTCGTCACCATTAATGAAATTTTCATTATTATTTCTACCGAAAGTTCTAAAGCGAAGTTTGGAAAGTGGTATCTTTTAAAACTCGTGTTTATGATTTCCAGTCTGAGTTTATGTCAAAACAGCCTTATAAATGTTTAAATGCAATTTCCAAAGTTATACTTGTATCTGTGGAGCTTGGAACTTTTCTTGTTAAGGCTTTAAACTACTTGAAAGTGCAGGGTGGACTTTTAACCGGACCTTCCGCTTACAGGATGTACATACAATTGAAAATGAAATTATGTGGCACTAAGTACTTTTTAAATATAGAAAAATAATAGAAAATGTATGAGGAAGACTTTGTCACAAGATGATGTGTCTATGAAATATACTTTGAAGTGATAAAAACATATTACAAGAACAATAATTATTTGAATATATTTGACAGACTTGAAGACAAATGTTGGTAAAAACTATGATGAAATCGAACAATATTAGCTGTTCCAGTAATGTAAGTGTAGTGGTACATAGTTAAATAGGCAAATCTATTATAATTGTTTGAGAAAGGTAGCTAATTAAAAATGAATATCTTTTATTAAGTAAAAGATGATAGTTGAAATTCTAAGGACAAACAAAAGCGACTCAGCACTTTTGCGAATTTCGTACCGTAACACTCAATTTTTTCATAGCCCATCCACATTTCGCAGCACGAAGCTGTCAACGATCCATACTCACAGAGATTTTGGTAATCCGCGGGTGAGTAAGGATAGGATCTTTTTAGGATTCAATTCGATTATCACATAGTTTGAAGTATCTCTTAAGCAAAATATAAAATAATATTTTAATGCTGGACTGATTTTGATGAAAATTCAGATGGATTTTTGTTACTCTTTACGCAAACTAGTGCACGAATTTGACTAAAACTTGGAATATACATAGTTTAGGACCTGGAATAACACATTAGCCACTTTTAATTCAGGTTAATACCACGAAAAGCCACAGATGGATACTTGTTAAAAAAAAGACGTGTGGCACTCGGAGACTGCTGCGGTAAAGCTATTGCATGGGGGGTGTTAGGTTATTTTCGTTACGGAATGTCTGGATTCGGTCTCCATGCTCAAGGCCCGCGATAGAAGCTATGCAATAGCCTAATAAAGCTATTTATCTATTTATTCTATGTAGGTACATTTTTCTCTTTTATTTTGATTTCATCAGACCTTATCTACACTTTGTATGGTCGTTTTCTTCTTGACCTTTCCCAAGATTTATTTTAAGAGATATCAATTTTATAAATGGTTTTTTGTGAGAATGTCGGCTAAACGTTCGTAGGAATGATAAGGGACTAATTAACTGCCGTTGAAGCCTTTCTGAATTGTTTTTGTGACAAGTGCTAGGGGAATAAGGAAAATGTCTGTTTTATTTGTCGTAATTACAATAAGAATCAGGATAATAAAGAGAAATGGTAAGATAGGAACTGCGTTTGACTACTAGGCCGTATACAGAAAGAAAGCTTGAAACTTATAAGCGCTTACCGGCGCTTGTCAACGCTGGTCCGTTCTACACAAAGGAAGCATGTTGAAGCAGACCAAGCAAAATGTCGGACTCATCGGACGATGATTTGGCATTTTTTAAATGGCAGCGCCCAGCGTTGACCAGCGCGTGTTGAAGCTTGTCGGAACTTGTCGGCATCGTTCAGTGCTTTTCGGCGCGCGTTCATAGGCTGGTAAGCGCTTTCTTCAGCTTTCTTTCTGTATATGGACCTAGAATAGTGAGTCGATATAAAGTGTTGGGTTCGGATCGGCAATCGATTTCTAGAGGTTATCAGATAATAATTATCGCCTTCGTTCGTTCGAAGCAACTGGTCAACTCTAGTGACGGAGTTTTTAGGCCGCCTAAAGGCCTATGTTATGGCTTAACGACTTTAAAAGCCGGAACTAACAATTTATTTAATATATCCTCAAACATATTTTGCACATGCCACCTTTTGTTTCCATTATGTGACAGGTTGCAAGCCCATCGACGTTGAAAAACAAACGACGTATTAAAAAGCTAACTGGCTTTAACATTCTGTGACGAATTTACATTGTGACTAATTTACATCAATCCATCCTCTCGATGTATTCTCGTATAAATTTTTCGAAGTACCGCCGAGATTTAAACCTATGTCCTTTAGATCGAAAGTTGAGGTACTATCCCATCCGGTCTACACAACTGTTAATGCTCTATAAATAAACAATACAACCCTAGTTGTCCTAACATATTATAGCTGACCATAGTCATCAACTTGAACTAACGACTTTCCTAGCGGCTTCTAATGATACCATCCACTTGCACCTACAAGTTAACTACAAGTTAGAATAAGTTTTGTTGGTTAGAAAAGGATTATTATAAGACGGCTAGGACGCCTAATCGGTCTCAAACACGCAGAGCTTAAAGCTTGCGTTAGTGCTTGACCATTATAAATTGTACATTTTCTATGATAATAACCAAATATAACCAACCTTCTATTTTGAAAATAAACTGCCAAAATTCTTCATTTTACAGTGTTGGTTGAAGTGGTCCCTCTCGTCGATACAAAAGCTTTACAAAGTTAAGATTAATTTCTTAAGTTTACAATGGATTTCCTAATAGTAGATCCCATTAGGATGAAGCCGACCTTCCAAATGGTTTAGTTTACTTTTGGCATTATAATATTGAGAAAACCAACCATGATCAAGACTGTATTAAGGTGCCTCTATGGGTGAAACTAGCGCCACCGCCGATTTTATTTTATTATTAATAAAATAGCGAAAACATAGTTTGGTGGCCACCAAGTGCAACTTCGCTATCCTAAACTATGCAAAATGAAACTATTACATAGGTATTAAAAAAAGCTTATGACAGGTTTCACAGATTGTACATTCAGTTTTTAAACATTCCTTTGTTCAACGTAATAATAAAATAAAATAGGCGGTGGAGCTAGTTTCACTCATACCTTAAATCCCGCGGTAGAAACTATCTCAGACCATGGCATATCTCTCGCATTTCCTCAGTCAGGTACGTACCGCAGGTAGGTACGCTAGACAAACACTCATTCAAATGAACGTAATAGCTGTAGCTTAGCTTACTCGGCCGCAGTTTCCCTAGCGTATCCACCTGGATAAAAAGTCACCTATGTGATATTACAGGTCACAAACCTAAATATATTCCAGTTTCAGCCAAATACGTTAAGTAATTGTTGCGTAAAAGAGCAACATACATCCACACATCCATACAAACTTTGGCGTTCATAGTAAGAAGTATGATATGATACAAAGATCTTAAGTACCTAGAGAAAATGAAAATAGGTCACGACACAGTAATATTGTTATTTCATTACAATCAATACATCGCGACGTAGATCACGACGATACTAGGAAGCTACAGGGTGATTCGTTTAACATTTTTATATACGACTAAAAACTTAAAACATTGTAATGCAACCCGCGGATTAGTCAGCCCCACAAGTAATGACCATTTTCTTTCCTGTGGATAAGGTTGGTAAATAAATAAATATAAAAAAGTATCCTTGGACGTTCCACACAGCGCCATCTAGTCCCAAGCAATTTAATGATTGTGTTATGGTAACCAGATAATTGATATACTACTTGTATATATTTTTTGTAAATACATACCCAGACTCGGATACACACTACAACTCTCCATTCCTGGCCGCAGATCTAGGGGTAGACCCAAGATACGATGGAGAGATGTAATGTTAAAAGATATGAGAGAGTGTCAAGTTTCCGAAAACGACGTCGAGGACAGAAATCTGTTAGGAAAGCTGACCCCGCCACCATGTGGGACACATAGCTTGGAAGAGAGAGAGATACACAGACTCGGATAAATATTTGCAGATCATATAAACATTTGTACCGCAGTGGGGATCGAACCCGCAACCTCTGCGTCTCAGGCGGGCTTTCAGCTGCTGGGCAAGCCTATTTCATCTCAACAGTGTCCCAGACTACTACTGCTCGGGATATTTATTTTATATATTTATTACTTATAAATATCAGAATATCAATCATAAAAAAATATTACCAGAATCGAACGTGCACCTATAAAAATAAATAAGTTGAGTTTCTACTTTTCACAAAAAGGTTCTCGGTAACTGTGCAATATTATATGTGCTGATGATGGAGTCAGGAGCTGTTAAACGGATCTCCTCAGTAAATACTTAACTGTAAAATACCTGTTTTTAGGCTCATGTGAATCAGCGTAAAGTAAATAAGATGATAAAATATTTATTAATTGTAATATATTTTTACTGAACTTTCCAATTGTGGATCATCCTGTACACTACACTCAAACCACGTCAGCCCTCGGGGACGAGATGACAGATACTCATGCCGCTAATGAACCACAATGTATATATGAGTCAATACGTCTGAAGGAATTACACTGTATCTATTTGCTTCCTTTATCGAATAAAATAATTTAGGTATCATTTTCTTATCAGTTTATTGTATATGTGAAGATGTTGGCCTAGTGGAGTGGCTCCTTGACTTTTGATCCGAAGTCCAGAGATCAAAACCCAGTCAATGGATTTTTCTTTTCGTAATATCTAAGTTATTTAACCAATTCCCGGCCCAGCTCCCTTGTGCAGTGGACGCGCTGAGTAATTTAAAGTTATTTGTCTCAAAAAAAAAACAAGTGGCTTGACTGATTCTGATACGCATATAAAAGGTTCAGCTGCCCTAGCCATGTTACATATCGACAATCGCTTTCGATTAGAAACTAAAAAAATGTATAGGAATTGACATTCGATGACGAAAACTCGAGCGATCTGAAATGTCAAATCAAAGGTGTAGCGATGATAGAAAGAGAATAGATACGAAACATTTGTCACTTGTCTACGCGCCCAGATGTGCTTGTAACGCGTCAAACGACTTTGTCTGAAAACTAACCAACCTTGGGCAAAATTTTCGTTCTGCGACTGTAAGTACCTACAATGAGTTTTAAAAATATTTTCCGAATTACACAAATTTACGAATTCCCAAAATCGAACGAACCGTAATAACCCGAAACAACATGGCACCACACTACAAAGGAAAGAGTATATAAATCCTCTTTATAGAATCGACAAAGGGAAATCTGAAAATAATGAGATATGTTCATACAGCCTCCATACATGTCATTACTAATGCCTCTAGGGAGAACGCTTTACGGGACGTGGCCTAAGGACCGCAAAATTAATCGAATTTGTTTTTATAAGCTGGAAACACATACGCGAGTGAAGCCGCGTGGGTCTGCTAGTATTAATATATACTTAATATACCTACATTATTTGCATGTGTTAGCTAATTTTGACAATCATGTTTCTTTGTATGCTAAGTTAACTTTAAACTCTATTCAAGACATCAGACCGATCTTTTAATACTAGTTTCCTTTGTTTATACTGAAATTCAATTGCAGTTAGTAACTTATTATGTTTTAGTAAATCAAAGAGTAAGCACCTCTGGACCAAAATTCTCGCTATGAAACAATTTGACAAAACGTTTTGCCTATAATCAGTTAAACACTATCCCAATTAAATAAAGACCCCAAATAAACAAAACACAACGGCTACAATCTGATTACAAGTACCAGAAGGCCAGAATAATGGTGGAGGTAAACTATTGTGGACTGTTTGCACAGGACCGTTCATTGTCTCATTCAAAATCAAGTTCGTTTCCGTTCTGAACAAAATTAACGTGAAGACGCATAAATTAAGGGAAACTTCCCGCAAAACTTTCATTCAAAGAGGTGAGCTCTTGAAGGATTGTTCTATTGAACCTTGGGAACCTCGAAGTTCGCCAAGTTTTTAAATATTTTATCTCCTTGTTGATAGAGGTCAGATTTGCGTGACAAAGTGTTTAAGCGCTTCGGCATAAGTTTGCGAGTGCGTATGCTAATGCAGGGCTCCCATCGGAAAGATTCTGGTAGTCGTTCGAATTGGATGGCAAATCATTGGAATATTTATTAGCTCTGGGATTTGAGCTCGGTTTGTAACGGAGTCGTCGACATGGCCTCAAATCCGAGCTGTCACTTTTGAGGTTTTACGCTGATTAGTTATGTCAAATTACGATCTTGGTTTGTAATGTCCAAAAGTGATTTTGGCAAAACCGTAGTAAATTATTTCGAATTGTCATCAATATTACCAGCTTACACCAGTCACCAGTCTAATATTGGACTGATAGTTCCACAAATTTTTAATGGAGATTAGTATTTTAAGTGGTAATTATTATATTTGGCATAATGTTGAACTTGGAGTTGAAGACATAAATCTAGTAAAAAGAACGCATTTACAAAAGTAACATTTTATTTGCGTTTCACTATGAGTTTTAAGCTATTGCATAGCTTCTATCGCAGGCCTTGAGCGTGGAGATCGAATCCAGAAATTCCGTAACGAAAATAACCTAACACCCCCCATGCAATAGCTTTACCGCGGCAGTCTCCGAGTGCCACACGTCTTTTTTATTTTAGTAGCTATTGTGATTGGTACGACCAAGTACGTACAATTTATTTTGACAATTTCAGTCGCTAAAAAATCCTATTTATACAAAATCATCTGTGAAAATGATAAAGGTCGTAAAAGCACACCTGAACCGCGGGGCTAATGCCCGTTTTCACCAACAAATCCTAAATTTTAAGTGACACCTATCTCATTTTAGGGATCACCTAAGAAAGAAATGGTTTTCACCACTCCTAATCCGTCACCTAAAAGCTTTAAGTGTTACCTAAATTTAGGGGGCCAAAATTCGGGGTCCTAAAGATAGGTGACAGTTGTAATCAGTGTGAATGTTTGCTAATATTTATAATTATTAAAAATAAGTGATTTCATTGATGTTATTGAGGCTATAGAAGTGATCACAGATCGTGTGGGATCGACCACGTATATTTCGTGAGAGAATTGATTTCTTCCAAAAGATTGATGACGTGGACTTTTTTCGAAGATATAGGTTAATTAAGAAAGTGTCCTTTTCCTGTTGACAAAAATTGAATCAAAAATTGAGTCCTAGGGCAATAAAAAGTTCTTCTTCTTCTTCTTTATTTTGGCTTCGCCGGCTTTTGCCACGCATTTAGCCATTACCATGTCATTATAAGCACACGAAATAACAATTATCCTAAACTCGATGTCATATAGCAAAACAAACATGTCAAACAAACACTTTTTTATTTTTAAAGCATAGACAATCAACATACAGCCTACATGTTGACAGTAAAAAATCAGAAATTGAATGAATGAAATTGAATCGGTAAAATACATCACTTATAGTTAGGTAGTGGTTCGTTAGGGGGTCACTTAGCTTGGTGAAAATGAATTTAGGTAGGAGGGGGATTTAAGGGATCACCTAGCTTAGGTAATACTTAGTAAGGAGACTGTTTAGGAGTCGTTGGTGAAAACGGGCATAAGACACAAAGCTAAAGCAATCACGCAAACGTCGAAAGCTCGCATCAAGAATGGCTCTTTATTCCAGAAATTTCGTCTAAACCATGGGCCAAACGGCTCCTTTGCAACAATATTTCAAACGGGCCAAGTTGCTTCGCGAGCGCAGTGTACATAATATCAAACAGTAAGTACAGAGGCCGTACTCGGGATCAACGAAAACGAAGTTTCGTGACAATTTTCGGGGTCAGCTTATGTTGGTGGATACTGAATTCGTAATATATACCAACATAATTGGAACCCGAAAATTGTCACGAAACTTCGTTTTTGTTGATCCAGAGTAAAGCACAAATCACACCCAAAAAAACGGATAAAGCAACAAACATGAGGCAGAGTCAATGACATCATCTTGTAATAGGTTGGGCACCTATTTGGCTCAACTGATCAGCATTGCCATTATATTTTTCTTGAGCTGCAAAAAGCTTATTAGCTATAGAAACATCAAAATTATAGTAAAGGTAACTTACAAAATTGAGTCTCACGATTGTATTTTCATCCTCTCAGATACAATCAGAAACCTTTGATTGTAAGTAGCTAAAATGGTAGTTTATTTTCATAACAAGACAGTTTGCAGTATCATCAACTTCAATTGTTTGATCGTAACCAAATTCCACGTTTATTATTCTTCTTTTCCTATAGCTTCTTCGACTTTGTTGATTTTTTGTTTGTAGGTATTTTGATAGCGCTAATAAAACGTGCACTTTCGGTTAACGACTGACTTTATTGACCTTGCTTGACAGTTGACACATACATAATTTTATAATGACAGGTACAATAGAATGTAAGTAGTAATGATTTGTTACTGAAATATAACACCCCTACTTAACAAAATATTACAATAAACTTAGAACATAAATTCTTCAACTTACCTAATAAAATTTTTTTACTGAGGAACAAGACCTATCATTTCTAAGAATTTATGATGTTTATTTGACAATAAGCCTTTTGTCAACAAATCTGCAGGCATATCTTGAGTTGAAATATACATAACTTTAACTAAATTATTTTTTATAGCATCTTTGACATAATGGTAACGTACATCAATATGTTTTGTTCTATTGAGTGATTGGTGATTGGTTGCCAATTTCAATGCACTCTGGTTATCACAATGTAACATAACAGTACATAATTTACCTGTAATTTCATGAAACAAATTTCTTAAATATATAGCTTCTCTAGTTGCCTCTGATAGTGCTACATACTCAGCTTCTGTACTAGACAGAGAAACTGTCTTCTGTTTTCTGCTCTGCCATGATATTACTGAACCACACATGGTAAAGCAGAAGCCAGTATAAGATTTTCTATCTAGTGTGTCGCTAGCCCAATCTGCATCAACAAAACCTTTCAATTCTACATTATCCTTACTATATTTTAAACAATAATGTTTAGTTTTCTGCAAGTACTTCAATACTCTTTTAGCATGATTGTAATGAGTTTCATTATGAGAATTATTGAATTGACTCAAATAGCTAATGGAATATGAAATATCAGGTCGAGACATGACAGCTAAGTACATTAAACTTCCTATAAGTCTTTGATAAGGTACATCTGTTACACAATGTTCTGCCTTTTCAAGATTTAACTTACATTCTATAGGAGTATCTATGGATCCACAGTTAAACATTCTGAATCTCAATAACAATTGTTCTATATACTGTTGTTGATCTATTGTAATGGTATTAGACTTTTTATCTACATTAATTCTCATACCTAAATAACGTTTTACACAACCTAGATCCTTTATTTTAAATTCCGCACTTAATACACTTATCAATTTTTCTGTCTCATTTTTACATGTAGAAAATATCAAAAAATCATCAACATATACTGCTATTATTATTTTAACATCAGTACTCAATTTTGTAAATAAACACTGTTCATGACAACTAATTTTAAAACCTAATTTATTTAAACAATCTTTCACCCTTTCATACCACATTAAAGATGATTGCTTAAGACCATAAATGGCTTTCTTAAGTTTTAAAACTTTACCTTTATCTTTACATTCAAAACCTTCAGGAATAGTCATACAAATATTTTCTTTTAAGTGTCCATTTAAAAATGCAGTAGTCACATCAAGATGTGTTATGTCCATACACCACTGTACACTAAGAGCAAATAGCATTCTTAAGGTAGAATGTTTTACCACAGGCGAAAAAGTGTCCTCATAGTCAATACCACTTCGTTGTGAAAAGCCTTTAGCCACCAATCTAGCTCGATATCTCACTTTACTGTCAACATCAAACTTTTTATTCAAAACCCACTTGCACTTGTAATGGTGTTTTTAAATATTCCCGCCTTTATCGTGTTTCGGTTCACTAACTTCATTATGGCTACGTATTTTAAAGTAGTAAGTATGTCATCTGTCACGTTGTCATTAAGACAGTGACAGATGTAAACTGTAAAGTAAAATTAACCTTCTCGTTCTATAGTGTTGCCGGATTAGACACGGCTACTGGAAAGTCGCCAAGTTTTTGTTTCTTTCCGGCCAGCATTAATTTAGCTTTTTTTATAGTTTCAGGTTTAGTTTCAGTGTCAGATCTTTAGAATTGTCAAATTCGCATTTCAGGTGTTTTGGCTGTGCTTCACTTCATCAAAGTTCATTGAACCTTGGTTGTGAATTGAAATAGTAAACAAATTTAAATATCGGAATCAATTATGGTTTTCTGGGAATCCAGGTATTCCCTGAGCTGGAAACCCGGTTCTTTCTTTGGTTAGATCGAGTGCCCTGGGCACGTCCTTCCTTTTATCTTTCGAAAACAATCAGTGAATTTTAATTACATCTCAGCTGGTAAGCATCTTTATAATGGATTTCCTATCGACGGCTGCCAATTCAGGGAGCCGGGAATAAATATTTGTGGTTTTTGCCGTAGGACTCGTCGCCGGCGCGTGCGCATAGCCGAACTCGTGGTGTCCTCCCAGTGAATAGACCAGCTTTTCCATCATTTTACCCACGAGTGGACGGAAGCCCTGGCGAGTGCTTTCCCGCGCGAAGACGCGGCGACCGAGTCCAGCTGAGGATTCAGCTCCGTTTCTCGGCGCCATAAAGAACCCCATTCGGGGTAAGTTATCCATTGTTCCCCCGCCAATCCCTCAATGACGTGGTCACTGGTCAGTGAGTAATGAACGTTTCGTTCAACAGGTTCTTCGTTCTTCGGATTCTTCGTTCTTCGGATTCTTCGTTCTTCGTTCTTCGTTCTTCGTTCTTCGGATTATTCTTCTTCTTCTTTTTCTTCCTTATACACCAACATCTCGAGTGACCAGCCGAGACCTCGCGGACGGGATCTCACCTGGAGCGGTGCTGTCTTCGCAGTGAGCGGGCCCCCTTCCTCTGAGACCGGCCACTGCGAACCTCTCCACGGTATCCTCAGTCTCGAGGAACTTCTTTCTCGGCTGAGTTCTTAATTATTTCTGTGCTGTTCTCAAACTAACTACAAATCCATCTACACACCTCTGGTTCTGCCTTCAGCAGTAAAATCTAAATTTAAGTTTCAACGTAAATGGTTGCTGGTAAAAGTCTGATCGTGTTGGCTCTCCACGAACCCTGTAAACCCTTCAATAGTTAAGTCTCATTTAAGCTAGCCGTAGCATCGTAACAATAACTTCTTAATTTTATAAAGGCGCCCAATTTTATAATTTATTCAAGATCATCAATAAAAGTTGTGTATTGAAACTCTTTTCATTATTTCACTCAATCCTTCTAGAATCCTCTAGCATATAATTCCAAAACGTTACAGTGGCGCTCCAACTGGTTTAATCAGCCCAGCAACCAATATTACTCTATCCTAATATAATTTCATTGTACTAACACAAAGAATAATATTGTGAAATATATTTGTTGTTGTTTCATTTCCAACTTTTATGTACTTATGTATTTTTGCCAAAATGTGTTCTTTTCATGTGTATCTAACTAAACATGGTTTTACTATGTTAGAATAAAGTGTCTAATAGTGGTATTTTTGTAAAACACAATTCTAGTGATACTTAGTTGTAAACTGGTGAATTTATAAACTTTATATCTGCTTATCTAAATAGTGTTTCTGCATAAATAATAAGAGCCTAAAGTTCTATAGGCAAGTGTTCTGTGTTTAACTAAAATTAAAAGATTATTACAAAATTGTGATACCAGCAACCGTGGTTAAAAATAACTTGTGTTTTCAATAACTTTTATTCAAAAATACTTTCAAACTTTTCATACAAACTTACACAATTTTCATGGGTACACATTCTACTATACACACATACTTTAAATCTTACACATAGACATTACTTTGCATACATTCCTTGGTTTTGCAATAGTATTGTTGTAGGATATTTCAAGTAACAATTTTGCAGGTTACAACTTTGTTTATTCACATTGCACAACAACAACACAATATTTTCATCTTCAAGTCAATCTTTTAGTATCCTTTCTTCTAGGTAACACAGCTTTAGTGGTGTTCATCCCACTTGGTAGACAGTAAATGATTCATCATAATCCTGTTTAGATGGTTCTATCCCACATACAGTAAATGATATCGTCATGATCCTGCGGTGTTCCTAGGAAGTTCAAGGGTTGTTCAAACTTTTCAAGGGCTTGTTTATGTTGTGTTAGTATTAATCTGATTTTAACTGGTTAATCAACAGTTAGTGCATTTGTTTAGTAGTTTTGAATTCTTAATTGGTTCAAAGTTCAATATTCTGATTTTGAAAGTTCAACTTTTACTTATACAGGGTGTAAATTTTTTGTATTTTTTTTTTTTATTTATTTTACCTATACAGGGTGTAAATTTTTTTTTGTTTTTTTTGTAGTGGAATTCGATCTAAGTAATCATTATTCCTTCAATACATAGATAAATAGTTAATAAGTAAGAGTAAATAGTACTTTTTAATTAAAATTAGGTGAACGACTGTTCTCATCTATTGTTCTAGTCATTCATTCCGATTTCTCTTCGGATTCATAGGGTACATTCTTGACTTGTACTATCATGTCATTCTCATTCTCACTCCTCCACTTCACATTTTCAGTGGAGGTAGTGAATTCGTTGACGTTCATAAGGCGTTATCATGACCTTTCTCGGTCTTGGAGTTTTTTACAAAAACTTCCAAGTACCTACCTATCTGTAGGTCTCATTGTTTTACCAGAGATTCACTGGAAAACAATCATTTCTCTCTCTGTCTTAGAGACAGATCGGGAGAGCTGGCGTTACACGTGGTGGAGTTTTTTCCCCCGGACCGTAGGTTGGCTACGTGTTATCTTGTCCTGGGTTGTTGGTTTTTTTTTAGGTCTGTTTTGCTGGTGTTATGTTCTTCATTTCTATGTTGGTAGGTGCAGACTCGCTACCTCGTTGCAGTGTCGCGTGGTTCGGCTTTTCAGACCGCCACCCTTCACTTCACGCCGGTCTGTACGTGGATGGTTAGAATAAGGTTTAGTAGTTTAGGTTCTGGTTAGGTAGTTTAGTCGTTGGTAGGTAGGGCTTCATTTTTTATGGGATTTTTTCTTGTTCTGCAGTTTTCTTTTTCAATAGGAGGTTCCCCCATACCTAATAATAGCGGGTCGTGACTATTCAATAAGCCAACACAGGGTATTTGGTGGGAACTCTCTCAATAAAGTATGTAAGGTTCCACTAGGAGTTTCCCAATTGCTGATAGCGGGTCGTGACTATCAAAATAAGCCAACACTGGGTATTTTGGACGAAACTCTAGTGTGTTGGTTTCAGTATCCTCGATCGTTGGAGAGGTTACTGTTGCTGTTGATTGTTGAGATGTATGAAAGTGGGTATGAAAGAGATTTGCATAATGAAAGTAATAATGAAAGGGACTGTGTGTTTGTGTGTGAGTGTCTGTAACTGCTTAGGATCTTCAATCCTAGGGAACTAGTCCCCAAGCCGTTTGACATTAACTACCTGACCTAACATTAGTATAAGCTTTGGTTTAGGTATTCTGTTTCTGTCTGGTGTCTATTTCCGAATCTGATAGCACCAATGACTCGTGTTTCTTTTCCTTTTTCCTTAACTTAGTTTTTTCATTTATGGAATTTGGTTTTTTTCTTGATGTAAACGGATGTGGTCATCCGGGAATTTTCCTCCGATTTCATCGAAGAAAAATTCTGCCCGGCGTGGGAAGTATTGTAATGGTGTTTTTAAATATTCCCGCCTTTATCGTGTTTCGGTTCACTAACTTCATTATGGCTACGTATTTTAAAGTAGTAAGTATGTCATCTGTCACGTTGTCATTAAGACAGTGACAGATGTAAACTGTAAAGTAAAATTAACCTTCTCGTTCTATAGTGTTGCCGGATTAGACACGGCTACTGGAAAGTCGCCAAGTTTTTGTTTCTTTCCGGCCAGCATTAATTTAGCTTTTTTTATAGTTTCAGGTTTAGTTTCAGTGTCAGATCTTTAGAATTGTCAAATTCGCATTTCAGGTGTTTTGGCTGTGCTTCACTTCATCAAAGTTCATTGAACCTTGGTTGTGAATTGAAATAGTAAACAAATTTAAATATCGGAATCAATTATGGTTTTCTGGGAATCCAGGTATTCCCTGAGCTGGAAACCCGGTTCTTTCTTTGGTTAGATCGAGTGCCCTGGGCACGTCCTTCCTTTTATCTTTCGAAAACAATCAGTGAATTTTAATTACATCTCAGCTGGTAAGCATCTTTATAATGGATTTCCTATCGACGGCTGCCAATTCAGGGAGCCGGGAATAAATATTTGTGGTTTTTGCCGTAGGACTCGTCGCCGGCGCGTGCGCATAGCCGAACTCGTGGTGTCCTCCCAGTGAATAGACCAGCTTTTCCATCATTTTACCCACGAGTGGACGGAAGCCCTGGCGAGTGCTTTCCCGCGCGAAGACGCGGCGACCGAGTCCAGCTGAGGATTCAGCTCCGTTTCTCGGCGCCATAAAGAACCCCATTCGGGGTAAGTTATCCATTGTTCCCCCGCCAATCCCTCAATGACGTGGTCACTGGTCAGTGAGTAATGAACGTTTCGTTCAACAGGTTCTTCGTTCTTCGGATTCTTCGTTCTTCGGATTCTTCGTTCTTCGTTCTTCGTTCTTCGTTCTTCGGATTATTCTTCTTCTTCTTTTTCTTCCTTATACACCAACATCTCGAGTGACCAGCCGAGACCTCGCGGACGGGATCTCACCTGGAGCGGTGCTGTCTTCGCAGTGAGCGGGCCCCCTTCCTCTGAGACCGGCCACTGCGAACCTCTCCACGGTATCCTCAGTCTCGAGGAACTTCTTTCTCGGCTGAGTTCTTAATTATTTCTGTGCTGTTCTCAAACTAACTACAAATCCATCTACACACCTCTGGTTCTGCCTTCAGCAGTAAAATCTAAATTTAAGTTTCAACGTAAATGGTTGCTGGTAAAAGTCTGATCGTGTTGGCTCTCCACGAACCCTGTAAACCCTTCAATAGTTAAGTCTCATTTAAGCTAGCCGTAGCATCGTAACAATAACTTCTTAATTTTATAAAGGCGCCCAATTTTATAATTTATTCAAGATCATCAATAAAAGTTGTGTATTGAAACTCTTTTCATTATTTCACTCAATCCTTCTAGAATCCTCTAGCATATAATTCCAAAACGTTACACACTGCACTATTGAAGTATCACTTGGTACATCTATGAGTTCCCATGCCTCATTGCACTCAAATGCCTGTAACTCCTCACGCATGGCCAGCTTCCATTGTTCTGCTTCAGGTCCACACAGCGCTTCAGAGAAGTCTATCTCCTCAGCTCCTGGCAAGTTATTTGAAGTACACATGTTTGTGTAACCAAAGCGAGTAGGTGGTCTTCTCACTCTCTTACTATCAACTACTTCACCACCTCTTGGAGCTTGTAACTCACTTGATGAAATATCTGTTAATGTAACTGAGTCAACTGAAGTGTTACCTGTAGTCTCATATGGATCCATATAAGCCGATGAATCAGAACTTGTACTAGACAGAGATTCATTCATCATGGTATTATCCCCCACTGAATCTCTGCTCTCTACGCTAGATCCCAGCAGATCATGTGTTGTATCAGTTTCCTCTCTTTGAATCAAGTTCTGTTCTTCATTCTGAACCCAAATAGCTTTCTCTTCTGTTATTTCAACAGCCTGTCTTCCTTCCAAAACTATTATATCTCTCTTGATGGTGATTTCATTTTTCTTTGGAACATAAACACGATATCCTTTTACATTGTCCGCATAGCCAACAAGAATGTACTGCTCAGCTTTTTTATCCCATTTCAGTCTTCTTTCTTTGGGTATGTGAACCATTACCGGGCTTCCAAACAAACGAATGTGACTCAAATCTGGTTTCTTTTTGTACCACGCTTCATATGGTGTCATGTTTTCTAGACTTGTAGTTGTAGATCTGTTTTTAAGATATACAGCAGTGTTTGCTGCTTCTGCCCAGAACTGTTTTCCAAGCTTTGCATCAAACATCATGCATCTTGCTTTCTCAACAATCGTTCGATTTGCTCTTTCACAAACACCATTTTGTTCTGGCGTGTAAGCAACGGTTTTCTGGTGAATAATACCATTTGTTACCATGTAATTCTTCATTTCTTTATTACAGAATTCACCACCATTGTCTGTACGTAGAATCTTTATTTTCTTATTCTGTTGATTTTCAACCATCATTCTGAACTCTTTGAATTTGCTGAATACTTCATCTTTATTCTTCAAAAAATATATAAAAGTCATGCGACTAAAGTCGTCCACGAACAATAAAAAATACCGGGCTCCTCCAATGGATTTTGTCTCCATAGCACCACATACATCAGAATGTATTATCTGTAGTGTCTCAGTACTCCTTTCTGTCACATGTGAAAATGGTAATCTCGTCTGTTTTCCTTCGCAACAGGTTACACATTTATCCTTCGTCATGTCACTAGTACCATCAAATGTCAATCCATTCACTGTCCCATTCTTCATCTTGTTCAAATCACTACTGTTAATATGTGCTAGCCTCCTGTGCCACATCTCTGCACTTGCTACTGTCTGTGCCGCTAATAAACAATCTGCCTCTTTAGTCTGAAGCTTGTAAACACCATTAGATGACACTGCAGTTGCCACCAACACATTATTCTTATTACGTATGTAACAGTGGCTTGATTCAAAAACTACACTGTTTCCATTTTTGATTAGCTCACTTACTGATAATAAGTTTGTGGTCAAACTTGGCACACATAGCACATCTTTAACTGTGATTTCGAAGTTACAATCCGTCGTTATCTGTACATTTCCGGAACACAAAACTGGCACAACTGTATTGTTCGCAACAGTAATACTTGATAAACTCGGCGAGTAATCTGCATTGTTTATCCAATCTTTTATTGCCGTCATATGTGCACTTGCACCGGAGTCGACGTACCACTCATGTTTACTATATTTTCCATTCAAAAATACCACGCTAAAAGCATTTGATTGCTTATTTTTCTGCAATAATGGACATTGATTTCTAAAGTGACCACTTTGTTTACATTTGAAACAAGTTAGTATTTTCTTGTCATCTGTCAGTGTCACTTTTGATGAGGTCGCGCCATATTTACTAGTGTTGTTCCTTCGACTGCAGTACGGTTTTTTCGCAGCGAATGCAGCGCCACTGGTATCCGTATCGGTAAAATTCGAAACCTCCATATCAATCAGCTTTGATTTTATTGAATCTGTGGTAATTTGAATACCTGAGTGTTCTATGGCCATGATCATTGGAGAATATTTTTCTGGCAAACCTGCGAGCAATAATGACCCAATCCATTCGTCCGTAATTGCAAATCCTGTGCCTTTCAATCTTTGCGCTGTCTCAATTACTTGCGTTACATACGAAGTCATTGTATCGCAATTTTCTTGCCGTATTGAGATTAAACGTCGCAGTAGGGTTATCTTTCGTGAAAAACCCGAGTCATCAAACATATTCTTGAGTTTTTTCCACAACTCTTCCGCACTTGATGTTTCTTTAATATGCACGTACAATCCGGTATCAATTGTTAAAACCAATTTAGCTCTTGTTTTTGCATCTTCTTCTGGTTTTCTCTCGATCGCCGCCTTCGGTTTAATGTAATGGATCATTCCCTCTAGCACCAACAAGTTCTCTGCCGCAAAACTCCACTCATCATAGTTTTCCCGTCCTTTTAGTTTGGGAACACTTTGTATGTAACTCATAGCCATTTTTTACACAAAAGTTCAGCACTTTTCCTAAACTGTAAACTCTAATTACTTAGGAAATCAGGATATTTGCCCATAACCTAATAAAACGTGCACTTTCGGTTAACGACTGACTTTATTGACCTTGCTTGACAGTTGACACATACATAATTTTATAATGACAGGTACAATAGAATGTAAGTAGTAATGATTTGTTACTGAAATATAACACTATCGAGGGTCGTAGATTTTGCTAGCAGTGATCTCGAATTCTAGATCTAAGCTAATTAATAAGGTATATTATTTGTGTTTACAAATTACATTTTGTTAGTATGTAAGTTGTGTTGATCAGTTTGTTTCTTCGATCATAGCTTGAAGTTACATCACATTTACTCCAAACTTACCTTACTGATCGAAAATTTACAGTGCCGACTATTTTCTTTGATGTAAACTCACGACGAATTTTCAGCGTGCTCTGAATTTTAGAGTAAATTATGTTGAAATAGTTCCTTTAAGCGACTATTATCATCATCGCGCGGTTCAGGACGCGAGATAAGCCTGAATAGGGTCGCCCTAGATTTTAATTTGTAGTCAGATAGAATCTTTTTGACGAATTTGCATATTAATTGCTAGGGATCGCCTTGAATTTATATGGGTTCGTATTTCGTATCAAAAATGTAAGGGTGAATTATGGAACCTTGAATGTGAGTATTGAGTATGTATTTTAGAATTAATGACCTAGTGCAGGGAGAAATGTATTAGAATGAAATAATACCGCCGAATTGATTCTTATTAAAGCGATACATTAGTCTTATCAAAGCAATAGTTATTGCATCCTAAAAAAAATAATGAAATATGATCAAGATTGTTATGTATTCCCTAGGTGCGGCCTACCAATTCTTTCAGATCTTTTTAGTCATTTAAAAGCCTTCGAAGATGTCTAAGGGGTTTTCAGACAAATACATATATTTTGGTAAGTACATATCCTATCCACATATTAAAGAAGAGAACATTCCATAAGTAACAGATTTCCTCGCGATGTTTTCTTTCACCGTTTAGAGCTCGTGTTAATATGCTTATAATTTTTTTCTAAATTAAATGTCTAAACGAAATGATGACCCTTTAATCTCTAGACGCATAAGACAGATTATCTCTAGTTATCTTCAAGAGAAATCTCTTTTTACATGAACTTAAGTTTTCCCTTTATAACTACTCAGAATTCAAAATGGACCATTATTCATTTCAAAAAGCATTTTTAGAAGGTAAATTTGATATCACCACAAAGGTCCCACGTTCTGATAGGCATAATCGCGGTGCTATCAGTCACGCGCGGCGAAACGCGAATAGGGTTAATTGGGTTTAAACAGCGCTATTGTGGCGTCGAGTGTTCTCTACGTTGGATGTGTTTTCGTTTGTGAATTTATTTTGCATCGGAAATTATTCACAGCAGGAATTCTACAGCGGTTGCAGAGCTTAAAGTGTCATTTACACGATGCAAGATGTTTGCCTGTTGCATACAATTAAATTGACTGTCATCATGACTTGCATGTCTAAACAACAGCTTACAACTATTGAACGTTATCATTATTGCATTCAATTATTGCTCTGGTATGTACAAGGAAATGGCATCATGTAAATGGTACTTAAGCTTAAATTTGTTCACTAGCTTCAGCGAAGTCTCTGCAAGAACAATAACAACGTGCTAATAACGTATAATCTGTGCTTAAAAACATATATAATCAATAAAAATATAAATAAGAAAAGTAGAAGATTTGTTCGTTTGCACACAGATACAATAGTTTACAAAAGTACCAGGACTATATAACACGACAGCGGGTGCACTATCGCAGCGATAAACTGCAAACTTGCTCTGACAGACGGGTAATCTGCGGAGTTACTTCAGCGCCTTCGTTGAAACGAGAAATTGTCGCAACTCGTGACAAATATTTAGATTTAGGGATTATACGCCAGCTCATTATAAAGTTTTAGTCGGTTTAACAGCTGAAATAACTGAGGTTACTTAAGTTTAATTTTCGAAGATTAGCGAATAAAGGGACTTGAAACTAAGTACATGTAGTTTCACGTTTTGGATCTTTTGCTTTAATACACATAGCAACAAAAAAGTTGCCTCTTGAAAACAAAGTTACTTTATAACAAAATTTCCAGTATCTGTATTTTTTCTTGGATGTATTATAAACTTTGTAGACATGAAAATATTCAGAGCTAATAATTAAAATACTTTCGGAAATTGTAATTGGAATTATTGCGATTTTAATTAATTCGTCTAGAAGATCACAAACATGGCATTCCCATCTGCAAGTCAATTCCAAGTTAAATTGCGAACTGGCTGCAGAATTATACACCATCTGCTATAAACTGCCCATAAACTATAACATAACTGATTTATTTACTGAATAAGCTAAACCATGGATTCGCCCAAGATTTGTATATTACAATGTTTAGAGGTTTCAGACGAACACGAACATAACATGGACACAGGGTTTTATCGCGTTATTTACCTTACGCGTGTCTACCCGCGACCATGGCTAATTGCAACATAGCCGAAACGTCGGGACGTAAAGAAATAAGGTAAATAACGCGATAAAACCCCGTGTCCATATATTTATAAATATGAATTGTGATCGCGAAAGTTTAAGAAAAACTATAACAAGTAATTATTAATAAGTCAATACGCGTTTTAAATCAAAATTCTAAACAAAGATTCGAATAAAATAAATTCATGTAAGTTGGTGGTCAACTTTCATGATGAATGTTTAGACTGTCCAAAGTCCAACCAGAGTATAACGCGTTAACATTGAACTGTCAAGTTAGCTCTGAAAAAAGTTACGTGTTAAGTTCAGTGACAACCCATCCGTTTGTGACTGCTGAGCATCAGTTGCCTTCAAAAGCGACCAGGCAAGACCGCTTCTTAATCCACAACTCTCAAAGCGAATCCACTTCGTTTTTCAAAGAGCATGTCACAGCCAGTCAAACTTTGAGCACAGATAAAAGTTTCAAGATGATCCAGAAACTAGTGGAAAATTGTCGCCAGCATACCGAGAACCCTGAGCACTCATAACTGTACTTCAAAACTTGGTAGTTGTAGGGATTATAGTAAAATTGGGGGCTCAAGATGGTCTGGTTGTACGAGATGTTTATTAGCTTCAACTGCCCAGGCAGCTAATTCGCGCTAGGACTGACAAATTTAATAACAAATAAAGGTCCGTTTATGCTACGATGTAATGAACCAAGGATGTTAACGGATAGAATGAACCAAAAGCTTAAATCACAATGTGCACAACAAATTCTGAAAAAGACGCAAAAGCTTTTTATAGCTACAACTACAACGTCTGAAGAATTAGTTGCGTTTGAAAGCCGTTTGTTGTCTTTGAAATTAATGATGTTTACAGAATAGAATAAAAAATATAAAAACATTTATTTAATTTAACACTAATATATCAAACAGGCTTTTTTTATTGCTGACTAGCTAACCCGGCGAACTTCATACCTTGGAGATGGCGAGATGAACTCGATGACTTCTCGCCCGAGTGGACTATACCTGCCCAGGACCGTGATGTGTGGTGGGAATGGGGGGAGGTCTTTGCCCGGCAGTGGGACACGATAGACTCATAATAATATTGGTGTAGCTTTGCGTCGGTGACTTTAGATTAAGACTTAATATTATTAGAGATGTTCACGAGACTTTTTATTTACAATTTAGCACTCTTGTTTACTGGATCACAAAATTTTATATTTTTTTGTCGTTTTACCCGACTTTGGGAAAGGTGTGCTTTGGATGTCTTTAACTATCACTGTTTCTTATACTGATTGACGGATAATTATATTGTGTTGTAATTAAAATTTCCTCCAAAAAAATTAGATAAAAATTTTAGACGGCAATTATATGCTCCTGAATTGCTGTATATTTTTTATTCTTTTGTTTTCTTTCCCAGCCGTTTTGGTTGATCGTCTGTTGAAGGGCCGCTTGCACCGGCCCATCAATTTAATTTAATTTTATTAACATTAGAAAAACTTGGAGAGAATGGGGGAGACCTTTGCCCAGCAGTGGGACAATGTAGGTTGAAAAAAAAACCATTAGAACAGCTATAGCACACCTAGTGGATCTCTTAAAGAGAATTGTTTTTGCTCATCCGCGTTCAAACAGTCGTTGAGCGCAGTCCATTAATATCCGACGCACGTGTCCAGAATTCTAAGTTGGGAACTAGTAGGTACTTTAAAGTAACGTTTGTGGATACATTTATTCGCGTTACCGGCTCTTTATAAACTAGGGTAAATCTATGGTGGGTTTTATGTTTTTTCTATAAGTTTTTTTTTTCACCGACTTCTAAAAGGGAGGGGGTCCTATGTTCCACTGTATATATATTCTTATTTTTTTTATGTTCACCGATATCCATTATTACGATAATATCTTGGATCTAAACTTTTTAACTAAATCCTTACGTATTTAAAAACACGATGTGTCTTTTGCAACCAATACAAAATAATATTAAAATTTCAATTCAAAATTAAAGAGTAGTTAATAATCTAAATAACCTTTATTGAAATCTGAACTCACAACCTTGCAAAGCAAAGCCAATAAGTCAATACGCCTCCAACATTAACAAACCTCTTTAAAAGCAGAGCTCGTTAAAAAAGCATTCACCGCTATGTATGAGTGACAAAAACGCCGAACAGCATCCCACAGCGATTTGGACTGTCGCCAGTACCGTGTAGGGGGTTCGAATCCCGGCTTTTAATCACCACTGCTTGTGACATTTGATTTGATGACGTTTTATTTAATTCGCTAGTGATAAACTGTTATGTGGTATGCGAAATTTTTTACACACAAAACCATGATGGTGTAGGTAGTGAGTCTAAACAACAGTTGCTTACAATTAATGAACGTCAATAAGGTGCGCGTAGATATTGCATTCAATATAAATGGTACTTACGAGAACAATTTTTCTATGTAAATAATTAAAACAGGCTCACGACTATAACCTTAATCATAGATATAGCAAACTACTACATTTAAACAACTGTAAAAATTACAATAAGAACCAGTTGAACCAACTACAGACCGTTGTAAACGATCTATAGGGATGACTGATCCAAGCCACTGCCAGACGGAAGGGTGCCCAAGACACTGGCAGCATTGCCGCGCTCAATGGCAATAAAAGAAAGAAAAGACATTTATTCGCCCCAAGAACACGTAAGGTATACCTATAAATGTAACAAAGAATACAAAAAAAAATTATACGTAGGTACATAACACAGACCAGAATAATAATAAAGAAAAAGAAAAAAATGCTATGAAAAAATGCAATGCTGATCCGTGGAGCCAAATAGATGCCAGATCTCTGAAAACGTGTCTCTTCGCCCATGCTACGATCGAACTTGTTAATATGCAAAAATGTCACAACTTCTAAAGTGCTCTTTTAGTTGATTTTGTCGCATTTTTTGAACTGCAGCTAATTGAATTGCTAAATCTGTTTGAAAAGTCTACCGTTTGGCGATCGGTCAGCTTGCGATGAATTATTCAGGATATGAATTCAGCTCATAAAGTGATAGCTAGTTCACACACTCCTATGTTTTCGTTCAATTTTGTTTGTGTATTTTAATCGCTTTTAGCAATAAGGCCGCTCGTTGTTTATTGTAACAGCGTTTTGCTGCCTTGCCACAGTCTTATATTTTGTTTTATAGTTTTAAGATGTGAAATAAAGATTTTTCATTAAAAGGAGAAAAAAAAATTAATGAATCAAAACTCTAAAGATAAACTTGTACAAAACTGTGGAGTGTGCTAGCTATTAAGCCAGCACTACTTATATCGTAGACTTATCGACAGCGCGGAAAAATGCCATGAAGGGTAGTCAGGTGATGTTTAGTGATTTTTATAGCTCACTGAACTTCAAACGGGTATAAAATACTGAGAAAATAACATGTCATTGAATGTATCTTTAGATGCACCGCTAGATTAAATGTTGTCATTTTATAAGAGTGCATTCACACATCAGATTTTACAACTATTGTAAAACTTAACTTTGATTCTAGAAATTTTCCAATGTCCTTTAGTCAAATATTAATATAGAGATTTTGCACAGTTTCAGGATTTATCAATGGTTTTCAAAACTCATTGGCATTCATTATGTGATAGTAGAGATCAATGCATAAGTTTTTTTGCGAGAACCGCCATTTTTTCTGGGATAAAGACTCTTCGGAGTTAAGTTACTAACTATGTATTTACAGTCAAATTCGTTCCATTAAAACTGAATCTGAACCATTCATAACTGTTTCTTTGTATATTTATAAATATTATCGGGACTTAATCGCGTATTGAAATCATTATCGTTTAAAAAGTTTTATTTCTTTGTAGTTATGTACTCAATATTAGGACTTAATATTGCATGTTGAAAAGCTGATAATGGCTGATCTATAATTTTATTTATTTGACATCTTGTACCTACCCATTTTCGCAATAAATGAATTATGAATTACGAATTATGAACTCATAGGTAGGTACAGTATCAATCAATGTATCAATGTGACATTTACACGATGCAAGTTTCTTGCTGCATACAATTAAATTGACTGTCATCATGACTTGCATGTTCTAAACAACAGTTGCTTGCAATTATTGAACGTCAATAAGGTGCGCGTAATTATTGCATTCATATTGATCTGGTACGTACAAGAAAATGGTATCATGTAAATGGTTCTTTATTTGGAATATATTTGTAGAGGTTCTAAATAAGTGATTTGATATACTCACTCACCACCAAAACTTATTAAATAAAGTGAAGTAAAAAAGGGTAGCATAAAAACTACATATTTTATTAATTATTATAGTTTATTGGAAATATCGATTAAGTATTTGTAGCTAAACAACCTTTTTAACTATTCAACCTAATTATAATTATTATTCTAAAACACTACACATATTTAAAAACTTACTAATCTATTTAAAAGTAGGTATAAAGACCTAGCACAGCCATATTTTGTGGATAATTATTAAAGAATTTAGATTATGAAGTTACTTGTTCAGTCAACCACATAATTTATTAACATTTTGATCACTTTTGTAACGTACTCTACGTACGGTGATTACTGATCACATTCTCATTTGTATTGGATTCAAAGATATTAGAAATTGTTCATCGCTAAAAAAAATCGAAGTAATTCTTCGAGCTAAATGCAATCCTAGAATTGAGAATCCCACCCGATGCTATTTTTTTCTGTTCATTTAAAACATTATATCGTATTAATTTAAGAAGAAATATTTTCTATTCTTTACTTCAGATATAATGTTTTAAATTTGAACTGTCTGACATAAACAATAATGCTCAATAATGAATCATTATTGTCTCAAATATAAAGTCTAGAATTCTAAAGTCATAAATAATATTAAAAATTGTGACAGAGCTTTATATAATACTCTTCATTCATTAAAGATTTTACAGATAAACATATTTTTAAATTTTGTAGCTGACAGTACAATCAAAAAACGATTAGTGAAAAATTTCCTAACGTAATTTTCTACTATTTGAGCTATTTTAATGAAAGTGGAAACCAGCTTAATCTATAGATTACGAGTAGAATAGCTAACAATCTTATTTCTACGCCTTAAAGTAAGAGTTAAATTCACAGCCTATATTTTGGCTTACTACAAATATTTTAACAAGCATTACCTATTTTGTTAGATAACTTCTGAAAATCATCAACCATTTTGGTGTTATCATAAAGGAATTTCGAATGAGTTTTTATATTTGTAAACACTACAAGCGGGATATTTACCATGATTCGTGGAGTTTCTCGAAATTCAGCACAGTTAGGTACCAAAAAAAATTATGAGAATCTAATGAGGATCTTCGAAGTTCTACTCAGAAGTATATACTGCGGTTGACTACTTTTTTGAAGTCGGTTAAAAAGTATAAATTAAAGTACCTTTTAACGCTATGTTGTTCTTTGAGAGGGTCCGAATTTAAAAGAAAGTTCAATATATTATTACTAAAAACGTTTAGATCTTCAAGGAAAGTTCATTTAAAATAATGTAAGGCTGTTTCCACAGTAGGCAAACTGTTAGCAGTCGACTGACATTTGAGTTAGCTGCAAACTCAAATCAATTTTCGCAATATCCACTGAGACAGTCGGCGCGTGTAACGTTGCAAACTGCGTAAAGTGAGCGCAAACTAGCAAACTGGTGGACACTCCATTTCAAATATAATGGAAGGGCGTACTAAACCGATACGCCGCAAACTCAGTCGGTCGCTAACAGTTTGCCTACTGTGGACACAGCCTAAAAGTTCAGACAAAAGTTTAATTTTAATTAAATCTCTTTTAGTTCATAGGAGTGTCAGGAAACGGATTCGGTCCACCGCTGTCGACCGGCAAGAACTGCTGTTGAGCGACAGAAGACAGCATCATATCGATTGGTTTAGTGTCATCGTATAGAGATGGTGCTTCGCAGAGGATGGCGAAGGTGCCCACGATAGAGGCGATGGTGAAGATCCAGAGGAAGAGACGGTCGAGTACCATGGCTACGAAGCCCCAGTCTTGGTCCTCCTGTTGGGAACAATTAAATGTCAGGTATATTCACAAGCGAAGAAAGCAAACATGTTTTCTTTCTTTCAAGCGCTCTGTGTGAAGCGCTCATGGCGAAGCTTACTAAGACGTTCTTGATAGATCGTCGAAGTTAAGCAACAATCTGAGCGGTCACTACTTGGATAAGTGACCGTGGCATTGCCGACAAGTGGCATTAATATCTGAGCGCTTTAGTGCTTCGGAGGGCACGTTAAATTAGGGGTCCGGCTTTTTAAGTCGCTAAGCCATGACGGAGGCCTTAAAGGCGACATAAAAACTCCGTCACCAGAGTTGGCCACTTCCTCATACAAACTTACTTACTTTTTGTGATATTTAAATGTTATTCAATGAATTTATATTTACAGATACTAAACTACTACATATTTACATAACTGTGCAAAATACAATTATCTATCAATAAAATTCCAACTTTATGATTTGTGCTCCATCATCTTCGTTACATCAACTTTTCCTTTAAAGTTAGTATCATTGAGAACTATGGTCTTGATTATAAAGCCTAACTCACCGCATCAAATTCGTCCTGCCTCTGAATATGGTGCTGTATAAACTTTACATTGTGGATCGCCTTCTCCAGTTCAAATGGGTACTTCTTCCTCGGAGCCACGTCACTGAGCGAGTCATCTAGCCCAGACATCACTGAGGGGAGACCGTTGTAGCCAGCGCCTAAGGTTGCTACTAGCCCGCTGAACCTGGGTAAGGGTATTGGACTCTATAAGCTAAATAATAATGAATACTTATTATTATTTATTTTATTATTTCAGACGTTCGTGTCCCACTGCTGGGCAAAGGCCTCCATCATTTCAGACGTCGCGATCTTGTGCTATAGTCTCACAGTCGGTTTTAAATTTGTCGAGCTCGTCCCGCCAACTCCATTTAATGAATAGATTAGGAAATACTTTATTGCAAACCATCTAAACGAAAACTAACAGTGCAATATACTATGATATACAACGGCGGTCTTATTGCTTAAAAGCGATCTCTCCCAGACAACCTGTAAAACGATCAGGAGGCACTCTTTACCAACATGAAATCTTAAATGGAATTGAAGGTAATGATGATTATATTTAACTAAATTTATAAAAATCTGTAAAATGAATATCCTCAAAAATAAAAATAAAAATATACAGCTGTGGTGTAAGAAAATATCTAAAATTAAAACCACAGCTCTATATTTTAAGAGATCACTTTAAAGTGATCTCGCTGTAATGTCGTCTGTGTTATTATAAAAATAATTAATATAATAAAGTGAAAAATTAATTCCTAAAAAAATAAAAAGAGAATAAGCAAGTCTTGTACCTATTAGTCGCCGTAGTCGAATGCAGTCCATTGCACCCATCAGGTAGATGATGTCGAAAAGAATCCGGGCTCGAAACATTCGAATTAGTTTGCTCAGCCACAGCCAACGCATCTTTAAACTTATTCTTCTTCGCATTGCGTCCAGCAATCTTCTTCGCGGCCAAGTCTCTGAGCAAATCTTTTGGAACACGCATCAGTAGAAGTTTAGGCAGCTTCGTTATAAAAAACTTTCTTACCCATCCTTTCATCTTATGAGTACTAGGTTTCCGATAGTGAACGTTCAGTATAACAATTGTTATGACTACAGACAAACCCACTAGCAACATAGTAAATAGAAGATATTTTCCAAGTAAAGGCAACGCTAGAGAAGTTGATGGTATGATTTCGGAGATCAGCAAGAAAAACATAGTTTGTGATAGAAGAATTGAGATACTCAATGCTATTTTTTCTCCTGAATCGGCTGGGAGGTAAAATACTAAAACTGAGAGGTATGAGATACCAACGCATGGAACGATGAGGTTGACGGTGTAGAATAAAGTTTTGCGTCGCAAAGTGATGTTGAAAAATATATCTGTAACAAAAAAAGTTAGGGTTATTTTCGAAATGAGTAAAAAATTATGTTGTATTTTAACGTCCCACTGCAGGGCAAAGGTTCTCCCTTCTATTTTGAACTAATGTAATCTAATCTGGACAGTAAGTTATTGTTAAAAATGTATAAATCAAAAGCCAATTTTTCCCGTAAGAATCGTATGTAGTAAAATAGTAAGTAGGTACATAGCACCTCATTGTAAACCATAACACAAGAATGAAATTGCTTAGCTTGGGAGCAGATGACGCTGTGTGGAATGTCAAAGGATATTTATTTATTATTTGTACTAACTATGAATTATTATTATTAGCCGTGAGTTTCCCACTGCTGGGAAAAGGCCTCTCCCAACTCCTATTAAACCTGTAGAAGTTAATAGCATGGCTCTATCCGTCTATTCCTATTCCTAGTATTATTATTATTCCTATTCCTCTATTCCTAGTGATATGATATGAGTACCTACTTGTGTCGCTCAAGCTCCTCCGTGACGAGACATCGATGTCAAGGTCAAAGTTTTAGTATAATCGTCGCAGAGCTTGAATTAGATACGCAGTATCAGGAAGATCGCAGTTCTTAAAAGAGGACAATTCATTTCCAAAAGGTCCTTAATCTGATTGTGTAGCAGCCAAGTACGGGGACGTCAAGCGAGAAATTGGTTGCAAACGGAATAAAAATGCCTATTATACTATAGTTCAAAGAGAATATTCAAGCTTCGTAATAAAAAAACTTATTTCTTTGCGTTAAAGGCGAAAATAAGGAAATAAGCAGAGGTCCTTTTCTTTGTCAAGAATTTTCAAGTATTGTTTTGGTTGTAAGCTGTTTCCGGTCGCTTACTTTTGAATAAAGAAAATGAGTTCTGAAGAATGCCCTGAAAAGTTATCGTTTTCTAAAGCTAGATGTTGAAAATCACCGTTCATTGTAAGGCTTAGAAAAGTTTATTGCGTTCATTGCGTGGCGCTGGTGGCGATTAGAATCAATACTTTGTTTGAAACAATTGATTAAAAGACGATGAACGTCTTAAAAAAATAGTGACACGAAGAACTTATAAAAAAATTGTAAAAC